>VWYI01016826.1:152283-248733 GCA_013399455.1 Anthoscopus minutus | reverse complement strand
GACCTGAAGATTCCTGCAATGTTTCACTTTAAGGTGTAACATGTAAACACTCAGGTGCAGATTTTGTCTTTCCTTGGTAGTAGAAACATTTCTGATGTTTGAGAGCCTGTAGAAGAATTGGAAGGGAAGTCTGTTGTTGGGAAATGGTATTTATAAATGTCCAAGAAATAATCAAAGTTATTGTACACATGACTTGATGAAGACACTTTTTCATTGAAATTGAACAAGGATGAAGTCTGGCAGAAAGTGACAAAGGCTTTTAAATCTTCCTTAGATTTACTGACAGAAAGATTTGTTCTGGAAGGCACCTCCCTAGTTTAAGGCCTTCTTCGCAGCAGAGCTACCTGTAAACATTTTCAAGTTGCACATGGCCATCTCCAAGTGATTTCTGAACAACTGCAAGGGTGGAGATTCCCCAGGGTATAATATGGTCTTTCTTCCAGTCCTGAAAACCCCTTAGAGCCATAATTTTTTTCCTTATTTTCAGCCAGAGCTTCCCTGTTTCCAGATAAGACTTTCCAGATGTCCTTTTGCTGTGCGCCTCCCTTAGCCTTGTCAATTCCATGGCTGAGAAACATTTTCTCAATGAGCTCAGCCAATTTTAAATTACACCACCAGAGGTCATAGAATCACAGAATCACTATGTTGGAAGAGACCTTCAAGATCATTGAGTCCAGCCCATGCCCTAACACATTAACTAAACCATGGCACCGAGTACCACATCCAATCTTTTTTAAACACGCCCAAGGTTGGTAATTTCACCACCTGCCTAGGCTGATTATTGCAATACTTGATAACCCTTTCTGTAAAAAGCTTTTTCCTAACATCCAACCTCTATTTCCCTTGGCAATTGAGACTGTGCCCTCTCACTCTGTCAGTTCCTGCCTGGAGAAAGAGACCGACCCCATGCGACTACAACTTCCTTTCAGGGAGTTGTAGAGAGTGCTAAGGTCACCCCTGAGTCTCCTTTTCTCCAGGCTAAACAATCCCCAGCTCCCTCAGCTGTTCCTCACAGGGCTTGTGTTCTAATGTTGTGTAGTCTCCATACTCAAGGATATTCAAGACCTGACTGGATAAAGCCACCAGCAAACTTAATTCACCTCACAGTTGTCCCTGTGTTAAGCAGCTGGACTGGACCCAATGCCAACCAGAGGTCACTTCCAACTTCAAATATCCACCAATCCTACAATCCTCCTGTCTCATTGGATCATTCAAGCTCATCATGGAAGGACCAAGACTGGCAAATCCCAGTATCTCCTGAGCCATATTGCTTCTGAGGGACCTTGCTATAAATACAGATGATCAATGTCCCTTGGGCATCCCTTCTACCCAGCCTTGTCAGACTGATGCTGTCCTGATGGGGGTTTCTGTGCACTGACATTGACTCAGGGGGTCTGATGAGCTCCTTTGCATTGTCCTTGTGCTCAGCAATTCATATATCCTTGCAATTTGTCTCTCCTCACTTCAGTGTTTGGGGCTTTCTTGGTGAATTTGGGGCTTTTTTGAGAGAAATTTTTGAAGATGTGTCTCTCCTACTTTCAAGAGATTAGAAGTAGAATCACATCCAGCTACAAGTGCAAGAAAAAGAGAACTGAGAGAGCATCTGCGGTTCTCTAGGATTTCAACACACAAGATGCTCTTCTGAGAAAGGCCATTATAGTTCCTACAAACAGCTGATAAATAATGAAAGTAAAAGGAAAGAGCACTAAAACTACACCAGGGTGTTTGATTTTTTGTGGAAAAGCCCAGTCCCAGGGTTTCATTCTGACCAAGTCACATTTCCAGTGCCATGTGTAGGGATAGCTGAGGATGAGAGGGGCTCAGTCCCAGGACCTGCTCCTGCTCAGCTGCTGAGCCCAGGCTGCAGGGTCTCTGCTGGGGCTGCTTTGCACGCTGCTGCTGCTGCAGCCCAGGCTGCAGGGGCAGCTGTGCTGGGCTTGGCTGAGTGACCCAGGCACAGGCACGCAGGGGTGCTGGGAAAGGACATGGCCACAGCCACCTGGGAGCTGCCACGGAGCAGGGGCTGCCCTCAGCCACCCCACACTGGCACTGCCAGCACTCCCACAGAGGGAATGGACACAGACCCGTCTCCTTCCTGCTCTGCAGATAATCCACATGAAAGCTTTCCAGTGAAGACCTGCACACCCTCACTCTCCACAGCCACAAGCACCTTCACAGGTGCTTCCAACAGGGCTGAGAGCCCTCAGCCTGTCCAGGCTCATACCTGGCTCTGGGCTCTCTGACCAGAGGCCACTTTGGTGTCTCCTGCTCCCTGGCTGGTGCAGCTTGGTGCTTGCAGCCAGCCCCTGCACACCACACACTGTGCTCAGTGGTGTTCTGGCAGTTGTGGGTGCCTTGAATCCCAGCACGAGTCACCTGCCCATCTGAAATCCCTGTCTGGATCATGCCCTCCTTGCTGGCTGCTCCAGCTCCAGCTTTGCTGGCAAATCACACCATTATGACTTTTCTTCAACAGAAAATGTCTTTGATAAAGTTTATGGAACAGAGGCTGTCATCTTCCACATACTCTTACAAGCTTGTCTTCCCACACTTTAAATATCACAAGCGGTGGAAGCCTGTGGAGCAAGATGCGTCTTAGAGGGACAGAAGGGGACACCTGTAGAGCTGATGACTGAAAGAAGAGAGACACCAAGGCTCAACAGAACTATCCACTGAGGTTTAGGCCTGTGCAGGACCCATGCCTCTCCTGTCTGGTCTATAACAGCCTCTGTCACGTGTCACTACTTCTGCTGTAGATGAGGTGTTAATTTAAGCTCAGCCATGGCTTCCCTGCCAAAGCATCACACACTGCTCTGCGCCACACAGTGCTCAAAGACTGGGGAAGATACTCTTAGACCCAACATGACCACCCAGTGATCCATGTCTTGGAGCTCTCTCTAGCTTTTCCCTAGCTTCTATTTGTGACAGTGGTTGAGCTCCTGCAGAAAGTTTCCTCTGGGTGGACACCATAGTGTCTTTCAACACCAATGCAAGAAGAAAATAAAAATCAATCAAAGAAAATTGAAGAATCTTATAGAAGAAAAACAGAGACTCTATCTTCACATCCTGTTACTTTTGTGCTAAAAAATAATTTTATGCAAATATAGATTTTCATGGGAATTTAAAGTGACAACATAAAACATTTTGTGAAAATATAAACCAGAAATATTTTAAACAACTGACAAAGCAACAGTAGTTCAGAGTTTACTCTGGGAAGTGTTCTACTGAGGAATTTGTTATGTTGTACAGAATGCCTGTGAGTTAATTTCAGAACCAACAGAGGGGAAGCACAACCTCCAGTAGCATAATCTTGTGAAGAAAGTTCCTACTGATAAGTGACCCAAGGTAGCTATTTAAAAATGCAGAAATAGAGCTGATTCTACAATTTATTGTTAGTTTAATTCAATTTAGCGACTCATTAGATGGTGTTTCTGGTGCTTGGAAGTTGGTCAGGAGCCCCAGAGCAGAACAAATCAGAACAAAGCACCTTAAAAGACAGTGACCAGAGAAAGGATGGGCTGAGTCCTGCGGACACACACTACAAAATTGCCAGCAAAAATGTTTATGGGATGCTGTTTTCTGCAAAGCAGAGTTCCAGTAGGAGTCACTGAGAACATAGTGTGGCATTTGGGAGAACCAATAACTTGATGAAGTTAATGAAGGAAACTTTATGAAGGAAATAATTTGTACCCATCCAGAGAAGAAAACAGAGGAGAATGGAAGAACGAGGAGAAACAATATTGGTGGTCCATGGACAGTAATGGAAAACTTTATAGAAGAAAAACATTAGAAAGAAATATTATCTGAAGCATTTACTTCAGCTTGACTTGGAAAAATGTTTAGAGTCTTATTTAGCATAATAAGATTGCTGTTTGACATGTTTGTGAAAGAAACACATTTTCTAACCAGATTCAAGTGTTTAATTTCAAAACACAAAGTATAAAGCACTATTTAAAATAAAATGGCATTGAATGCAAAATAAATGTCTGCAAATTTCTGTTTCTTTTGCCTTGCTTCTGCTTTAAAATTCTGACTTTGAAGCTGGTTTTACACCCTTTGATTATCGTCTATCATGTGCATCTATTACTATGCATAAATATATAGAAGAATTTATTTGTCAGACAATCAGGGAATGGTTTGGGTTGGAAGGGACACTAAAGAACCCTTTGAGGGATGAGGCATCCACACCTTCAGGGGGCTGAACATGAGCCATTGGTGTGCCCAGGGGGCCAAGAAAGCCAATGGCACCTGGCCTGTATCAGCAATGGTGTGGCCAGCGGGACAGTGGTTGTCCCCTGTACTGAGCACTGGTGAGGCCATATCTGGAATCCTGTGCTCATTTTGGGTCCCTCACTGCCAGAAAGACATTGAGGGAGTCCAGAGAAGGGCAACAGAGATGGTGTGAAGGATTTGGAGCACAGGTGTGATGAGGAAGAGCTGAGGGAGCTGGGGGTGAGCAGCCTGGAGAAAAGGAGGCTCATGGCAGATATGTTTTCTCTTGACAATACCAGAAAGAAGCCTGTGATATGCTAGGGGTTTGGCCATTGCCCCAGACAAGGGAGGGACAAGGGGAAGTGCCCTTCAGTTGTGTGGGGAAAGGTTCAGGTTGGACATTAGGAAACATTTCATCACAGCAAGAGAGGTTAATCTTTGGAATGGGCTGCTTCATTCCAAAGTGGTGGAGCCACCATCATTGGAAATGTTCAAAACACAAGAAGTGACATTTGCAATACAGTTTAATGGGCATGGTGGGGTTCAGACAAAGGTTGGATCTTGGTATTAATAATACCATGATCCTAAGGAGAAAAGGCCTCCTGAAAAAAGAAGCTATGTAAATGCCCTCTCTGACACCCGGATAATCTCCCAACAAAACTCTTAGTAAAAATAAGGTTGTGTATTAGATATGCTTCCCAGAAAAGCAAAAACGTAAACTACAACAGGCAGAAACATTCTACACAACCTGTGTCAGAAACTATTTTGATACTTTTCTCTGATACTCTGATTCAATTTTCTTCTGAAGGAGAAGGACAAGAACTGAACTTCCCCTGTTTCATCAAGTCACTCATGCTTCAACGAACATTTGAACTAGCGGAAGAAGATGTCTTGTTTTAGGACCACAGAAAGCAAAATACAATGGATAATGGGTTTTGATCCCTGGGGGTAATATTGGACACTTTCAGTTCCGTTCACTGTGGTGCTTTCCAAGACTTCTGTGCAAGTATAAATGGAGGGAGAGGAGATGCCCTTCCCAAACTGCAGCCCTGCACTGGAGGAATTGCCCTCAGCTCTCCCCAGCCCTGCAGCTGCCATCAAGGTAAGGGGCACACTTTGCACAGCACAACTGGGAGAGTTTCTTGGGCAGCTGCAGTGAAATGCAGGGCAAGGGAAGGAGGCTTCAGGGTTGGAGTGTGAGCTGCAGCACAGCCATGAGGCTCTGCTGCCTGCATGTGCAGAGACTGAGCCCATCTTTCAGGGGCTGCTGCAGGACAAACCTTGCTCAGGGAGAGGGTAAAAGGGCCAGTGATGTGCAATTGTGAGAGGTGAAAGTATTTTACAACTTAATCTTGGGCATACACCTAAACTAGCATACACATGTTATAACCTTACTCTTTTCCAGCTACTTCTATATTTATTCTTTGTTCAAAATGTTTTATTTTTCCTTTTCCCCTTTTCCCTCCTGGCTGTCCGTGATTTTGTTTCAAGGTCCAAAAGCCTTCTTACAAATATTTCCTGTTTTCTGTCTTCCTTTTGTGCAGGCTGCTTCCAGCTCCTAGAGTGAGAAATTCAAACTCTAGGAATCCTACTGAGATGGGAAAAATCATCCTTTATGAGCGTGCCAACTTCCAAGGCTTGTCCAAAGAATTCACCTCTGATATTGCCAATCTAAGAGATGCAGATTGGAATGATCTTGCCTCCTCTGCAAAAGTAATTGGCCAGCCTTGGGTGCTTTATGAGCATTCAAACTATGGAGGCCGATTTCTGGTAGTTGAGGAGGGAGACCATAGCTTTTTTGGTCCAAGGATGAATAATATGATCAGTTCTCTGCAGATGATCACTGAACAGCTGCATGATCCCCAGATCACTCTCTATGAGCATTCCAACTACCAAGGGAAAAGCAAGGTAGTAAGAGAAGCAACCAACCTGGCTGCAGGACATGACAATGACATCATGTCTTCCCACAAAGTCCAGAGAGGTGCCTGGCTGCTGTGTGAGCACAGTGATGGAAGTGGAATTCAATACCTTGCTCGAGAACATGAAAACCTTCCAAATTACAAGGCAATCAATTTCAATGACAAGCTTTCCTTCCTGCGCCCCCTTCGCCCTGGCCGCTCTTATTAGAATGCAAATCCTCCAAAGCTGGGAAAAGATGCAGCACCAGCAAGAAATCTGAGACCTAGATCTCTGCCTCTGCTTGTGTCACATGCTTTGTGATTTGTTTTAAAATGCCCTTTCAATACCACGGCTTCTGCTATTGTTTCTAATCCATTTTGTGTTGGTGCCATTAAAGAAGCTCTTGCATTAAAGAAGTTTTTGCATAAACAGTGGGTCTGTTTTATGTACTGCTTAGTGTAGGTAAATATTGCCCTTTCATGATTAGATGGGTCTGTGTATCCAGAGAATGTTTCATGCAGTCATTTTGAGGCCTTTTTCATGGATGTCTCCTGTAAGATTTTATCTCCTTCCAGTTTCACTGTTCAGTAACAGTGGATTCAGGCTTGGTTCAACCAGAGCTAAAGTCCTGGTGAGCACCTTGATAATTGTTATGATCCTGGCCAAACTCTCACCTGCAGCCTGTACCCAAATATCACATATTTGGTTGTATCTCAAGACATTGATCATACTGATGATATAGCCTTTTACTGCCCAAATAACATAACCAAACAGACTGTTTTCATAAATTCAAAGTGACTTAATGCTTGATCACAATGGAAGCTTGTCTGATTTTTTTTAAACAGCTGCCTCACTTTCAATTCAGTTATTGATTCTTCCTTTTATTTCTTCTTGGCTTTCTTTGTCAGAGTGTTCCCCCCCTTACTCTGCTGTGTTTTCTTGGCAGTGCCTTATTTGATCTTTGGATTCAACAGAGCAATACAATGGCAAAACTTAAATGAGATTCTCCATCCTGGTAAATCAAATTTCAAAAACTGCAAAGCATATTGCTGACAAAAACAGTAACGAGAGACCTTCTTTCAGAGATCTGTAGAGGTCATCAGGAGCATAAATGTGACATGGTCAAATGTGTGTAGCTGCAGCAGATTATTCCTATAAAAATCTCCCCTCCTTGGAGCAAACTTGCCTTTGTTATTTGCATGGTCCCAAAGCCCTATTCCTGCTCACACAGTCCCAGGGATTAGCAGAGTGCAGTTCATCTAGATAAACACCATCATCCCCAGAGCTCAGCACAGACTCATCATGGATCCCCCAGGCCCCTGGCCTGTTTATCATCTCTATGCCCCAGAGGAAAGTGCACTCAAACTAGACCTGGTGCTGTGAGACACCCTCCCAGGGCAATGTACCTGTGGGGATGTGGTGGTTTGACACTGGCCAAGCACCAGGCACCCACAAAAGCCACTCACTCAACCTCCCCTGCTACAGCTGGAAAGAGGAGAGAAAAATTAAACAAAGGGCTCATTAGCTGAGATGAGCACCATGAGGATACACTCCAAGGGCAAAACAGGCTCAGCTTGGAGGTACAAACTGAGTTTCTTACTAACAATGTCAAAGCAGGGTAATGAGAAGTAAAAGAAGCCCTAAAAACACCTTATTCCCCCAGTCCCTCTGTCCCACTGACACTGCAGGGAGACAAGGAGTTGGGGGTTTTGGTCAATTTGTCACTCAAGGTTTTCTTCCCCTGTGCAAGGAGAGAAGTTGTTTCCCTGTGAGTCCCTCCCACAGGAGAAAATTCTCTGTGAACTTCTCCAGCGTGGTTCCTATTTCATGAGCAGTAGTCCTCCCAAAACTGCTGCGACGTGGGTCACTCTTCCTTGGGGTGCAGTCCTCCAATGACATGCTGCTCCAGCCTGGGAGCAGGGCCCTTTCTCCACCAGGTCTCCCACTGGATGGATCACAGCCTCCTCCAGGCATCCACACGCTCCAGTGTGGGCGCCTCCCTCACTGGCTGTGGGTGGATCTCTGCATCCCCTGTGGGTCCCCATGGTCTGTGGGTGGATGTCTCTATTCCCCATGGATCCCCAAGGGCTGTGGGTGGGTCTCTGCATCCCTCAGGGATCGCCATGGGCTGCAGGGCTCAGCTGCTGCACCACAGTCTCACCACGGCCTGCAGAGGAATCTCAGCTCTGGAATCTCAGCACCTCCTGCCCCTCCTTCTCCACTGCCCTTGGTGTCTCCGTGTTGTTTTCCTCACATATTCTCACCTGCTCCTCTATTGGAATTAAAACTGTGCCTCCACCTTTGTTTTGGTTTCTTCTTAAATATCACAGAGGTGTTACCATCATCTCTCAGTGGCCCAGCTTTGGCCAGCAGCATGTCCATCCTCACAGCCATCAGGGCTTGGCTCTGCCAGACACGCTGGAAGCTTCCAGCAGCTTCTCACAGAAGCCACCTCCATGGGCCCCTCACTACCAAAAAACAGGCCATGCAAAACCAACACAGAGGAATAAAACAGCTTATTGATCTAGGGCAGTTCCCAGTGCAGTGACACCCAGGCTCAAGGAGAACACAGCTTCTCCACCCAGTCCCACTGTCCACGTTGCCAACAAGGATATTAAACAGTCCAGTCCCAATACCAACCCCTGAAGAATGTGCTCATCACTGGTCTCTATTTGCACATTGAGTCATTGGCCACAAGTCCTTGATTGTGACCCTCCAGCCAGATCCTTACCCACTGGAGAAGTTCATCCACCAAGTTCATGTCTCTCCAGCTTAGAGATAAGGATGTCATACTGTACAGCTTCAAATGCTTTGCACAAGCAAAGTAGATAATGTCGAACATTCTTCCCCTATCCACCAATGCTGCAACCCTGTTGTAAACATATTTTTGTTGGTATCAACATATTTATTTATAAACATAACATTTTCATTTTACTCTGGAAATAGATTACCATAAAAGGGAAAACTTCAAGGAAAATAATCTACGACTAGTACAAGGCACATTCACCTTTATTTAACACTGAAAGTTCCTTATCTCACAAATTTTCCCAGCCCCTCTTTCATGCTGGTCTAATAATCCGTAACACACTTTCCATAGCTTGCTGAAATAAATACATTTTATTTTCAGCAGGCAGGTGTGTGGCAGGTAAGACTTTCCAAACCCCTGAAATCCCTTAAATGAGGAAAGCAGGTCTCCTTGCACAGCCTGGGGAGTTGCAGGGTGGAGGACACCAGATGGGACCCAGGCCGGACCCTCCCTACCCTGGGCATCCACTGGTACAGTCATTTGGCTGGAGGTGGTTCTTCTCCTCTAGTGCTGCTCACTTTTTATTTCTCCTGATGTTACCTGGAACTCCCATCCAGGTTTTTTGTACTCGTTAGTACTACTTCATCCTGCCATGTCTGGATCCCTGGGAAAACTTGCTTAGGTCAAGCCTGAAAATAGCAGGGAGCTCAGCAGTGTCTGAACTTTGGGGGCTGGAACTAGGTGATTTTTAAGATCCCTTTCAACTCAAGCCATTCTGTGATTCTATAAGCCAGGGTGGGGAAAGAGATCCTTCAGAGCTGCTTGAGCTCTGCTGCCATCCTCTGGAGAGGGACAGGGTGCAGCTCTAGCGAGCTAACCCTGAATGGGCTTCCTCTGTACGGTTGGGTGGGTTTGCTGCTAGTAACAAAACTTGGCTTTAATTTGGGCCATGAGGAGGGAAAGGAACACTGTAGTATGGTGGGTCTGACTGGAAAGATGTGGGCAACAAAGCTGGGACCAGTGTGCCTGAGGAGTTGGTTGCCACCATGTGCAACAGCCTTGTGCCTTCAGCCCTGGACCAGCAGTGCCAGCAGCAAGAGGGTTTTAGAGAAAGAGGGAAGACTTTAAAAACTAGAAACAACTTCTACTCACAGTCTTTGCAAGAGAAGATAAAATGCAAACCAAACACGTCAATGATATGGTTATATGCATGGCTGATGCAATTAATCCTTAGCTGGACTATTACTTGCAGAGTACCTTGGCCATTATCAGATTATTGTGGTCACCATAGCCTGAATATCTGCTTCCTAGAAAAATAAATTATTGCTGTCACTAATGTCATGGTTTTGGTGTTTGGTTTTTTTTTACTGTGCTCCTGGTTAGCCTAAAAAGGATGGGAAGGAGAGGGGATGGTAGGGTCTTTATCGGTTGGATTTTTTTAAAATCCATCCTTGCAGCATTTGAAGAAAACTGCTATACCTGCTTGGAATTTCATCAGAACTCTCTATTGCACTGTCATTACAATTAACAATATATCATGGACTGAAACTAAGCAAAGATGACATGGTCTGAACTTCAATCTACCATTGGATAAGTGTCTCACCTGACAGTGAATGAATTTGACAGGAATATAAAGGATTGGTGATAGAAATAGCTCCCAGTTAAGCTGGGTAGGGAAGCACATTAAGATACCCTCTGTGTGAGAAGCCAGAGCTGTAAGCACAAGCAAGTGTTCATTTACTGTTTATCAGCTGTTCTGTGTCATCAAACTGGTGATATGTTGTTCAGAAATTCTGCTTCAAGTGGGACAGTTCTCAACACCACATCAGGTCATTGTGACTTTATCTGGCCAAGTGCTGAAAACCTTGATGAAATCACTATCTCACGCCTGGTCCGGTGCTGCACTGACTCTTAGTGAAAGAACTCCTCTCAATGCCATGTCCAAACCTCCCAAATCTTGTGCCAGGACAGTTTTGAAGATGGATGAAGACATGCAAGCACCAAAAGGGTGAGATTGTTGAGTGACACATATTTACTGAGATTATGGTGAGCACAGCTGCTGGAAGTCTGTGTGTAAACTCTGACTTTTTGTGTGGGTTGTCCACATCACAGTAATGAATTGTTTTAGTTGAGGACTTCCTACACTACTAAGTAGATGTAGCTTTTTGGCTCTTCCTAAGAGAGGTTCAAAGTGTAGAAAATATATCTCCTTCAGCAGCTCAGTGAGACAGGAGTCCCTTGAGTTTTTTTCTGAGTTTCTATCTGATGTAACTGTGCTCTAAACATAAAGGGGATGAGGTCAGGAAAGCCAAGGCAAAGCTGGAGCTTAATTTAGAAAGAATAATAAGAATGACTTTTATAAGTACATTGGCAAGAAAAGGAAGATTAAAGAAAATGTCATTTCATCTTCCCCCAATAACTAAGACAGGAGAAGTGGTAACAACAGATATGAAGAAGGCTGAGGTACTCAACACTTGTTTTTTGCCTTGATTCCCTCTTTCCATATCTCTGAAGCCTCTAAAGCTCAAGATAGGTATTGGGGGAATGAAATCTTTTCCACCATCAGAAAAGATCAGGGTAAAGACCAGCTGAGGAGCTTGAGAGTGGCATGCCTGAGGAGGAATTGGGAATACTGATGGATGGAAAGCTGGTTATAAGCAGACAAGGAGCACTTGCAGCCCAGAAAGGCAACTGTATCCTGGGCTGCATCCAAAGCAATGTGGCCAGCAGGTCATAGGGGTGATTCTGCCCCTCTACTTGGCTCTAGGGAGATTTCACAGGGAGTGCCATGTCCAGCTCTGGAGTCTAGCACAGGAAAAATATGGACCTGTTGCAACAAGTCCAGAGGAAGGCCACAAAAATGGTCAGAGGTCTGGAGCACTTCTGCTATGAAGAAAATCCGAGGGACTTATGGTGGTTCTGCCTGGAGGAGCAAAGGCTCTGGAGTGATCTTACTGAGATCTTTCAATATATAAAAAGGTTTTATAAGAAACATAGAAAGAGATATTTTTTACCATGACCTGTAGTGTAAGGACAAGGGGTTATACAGAAAAAGAATACATTTAGATGGGATTTACAGAAGATATATCTTTTACAAAGGAGGTAGTGAAGCATGGGACCATGCTACCCAAAGAAGTCGTGAATGCCCCATCCCTGGAAGTGTTCAAGCCCGTGTTGGATGGAGATTTGAGCAACCTGCTCTAGTGGAAGATGTCCCTACCTATGGCAGGGGGTTGTAACTACATGATCTTTAAACCTCCCTTCTAACCCAAACCTATGCTCTATGATTCGGTGTTCAGAACTCACCTGGACAAAGCCTTCAGGAACTAATGTCATGCCTTCCATTTCAGTACCAGCTCAAATGCAGTTGCCTATCACAGAAAGACTGATGGCTAACAAGCATAGCAGCTTAAAGAAAGTCACTGCATTTACATGATGCCTGAGGCATAGGTCTTCAGTGCCTCTGTTCCTTCAAACCTACCACCTTGTGCCTTTTCCTATGCTGTGCTAATAGGCTGTCTCCAACATTGTCTTGAAGCACTGATCATGTTTTCCCTCCTTCCTGACCTGTTTTCCTTTGCTCCCCTACTTCCAGTTTAAATACTAGAGGTTTATTACAGCTTCATTAAGCCAACAGTAATGGTCAAGAGCTGTAAATGACACCTCAGGGGATTTTGCCTGGAAATTTGGAAACTTGTTCACCAACAGGCAGCCCAGCACAGCAAATGACATGTAGAAGGATGAAGGAATCTATAGCCTTGGAGGCTCCCAGGACTCTGCAGAAGTCCATCATGATGGGATGCAGCATTAGTGATACTCTGGGCAGAATGCTGGGTGTTCCAGGCTGGCTTCTTATGTTCCTGTGGTTCAGTGAAGACCTTTTGCAGCACTGGAGAATGTTATGGTATCACATCCACTCGATGCAGTTTCATTACATTTCCCATTCATCAGCCTGAAAGAACTGCTGAGTACTTAGTTTGGTTTGTTGTTCAGGCTGTCACAGGGTCTTCAGCCTATGTTCCCTAATCAGGGAAAATTAGGTTTTGCTAATAAAAGAAAGCTGCTAAAACTGAATATGGAGGAAGCTCTTCTCAGCATCTGAATATAAAGGAAAAGGCATAAATATGCAGATCAGCTAGGATGTGCTCTAACGAGCAGCTTATTTCAAAATAAAAGCCTTTGCACCAAATCCATGAGATTGGAAATCATTAGGGGCACCAGAGGTATCAGGCTTTAGATAACCCATCCAAGACCTAGATCTGTTGTACTGGTCAACCAACAAGTAAATATGAGTGTGGTCTCTTGATAACTCTAGCTGTGCCCACAGTTCCCCAGCCCAGGACAGGGTTCAGGACTCTGACAGCTGAAGGGCATTTGTCAGCAATAAAATGCAAGGTGCTGGAATGGAACGGAACGGAACGGAACAGACCGGAAGGGAATAGAATAGAATAGAATAGAATAGAATAGAATAGAATAGAATAGAATAGAATAGAATAGAATAGAATAGAATAGAATAGAATAGAATAGAATAGAATAGAATAGAATAGAATAGAATAGAATAGAATAGAATAGAATAGAATAGAATAGAATAGAATAGAATAGAACGGAATGGAACGGAATGGAACTGAATAGAATAGAATGGAATGGAATGGAATGGAATGGAATAGAATAGAATAGAATAGAATAGAATAGAATAGAATAGAATAGAATAGAATAGAATAGAATAGAATAGAATAGAATAGAATAGAATAGAATAGAATAGAATAGAATAGCCTGAGTTGGAAGGGACCCCACAAGGATCAAGTGCAACTCCTGGGATTTCCGGAGAGCTCAGCCAAACATGAGTCTTCTGTTACTGCCATATCTTCAGTGAAACTCACAGAAGTTGATAAGAGGCTAAATCTTCTTCTCCTTTGTGACCTACTGTCTGCTGCTTTCTCCTGTTCCTCCAAGCGGCTCATGATCCTGTTGAGCCATGTGATGTCTCCTTTCAGACAAGTGCTTCACCCAAGAAGCACAGTGAAGAAATTAAATATATGACATATCTACAGACAGGGATCCTTGCAGGCTGACAAGGCTCTTGCAGGTCCTCATGCAGAAAAGCTATTAAAGTCTTTCTCTCTTGCATCCACTTGTCCTGAAACTATTTCCTGTCATTCTATGTTCATGGACACCTGGACTAGTAACATTTTGCTGCATCTCATCCTTTATTCTTGCAATGCTGGGCTTTGTACCAAGAATAGGTTGCTGAATTCTCACTGAGTTGTTTCAGCATTTCCTCTTAGGCTACATAAGAATTTAGAGACGTTGTGAACACAAGAAACGAAATAATAGAAGTAGATAATATATACATTATTGTGTGAGACAGTAAGTGGGAATGATGTTAAAGACTGCTGAAGGCAACCACTGGATGGCTCTTCAAGCACCTGCTCCCTTGCCATCCAGTCCAGAAAGCTGCTGTATGTATGTTTTCTAAAACATAGATTCTTTCTACAATTAGGGACAGATTGCTCTTTTCTTTCACCTCCAACTGACTTTCTTGAAACACAGCTTGAAAAGACCTCAAGAGTTTAATGCTAGAACACATCCTACAACCCATCTGCAGTCTCTGACCACACATATTGACTGTCTACTACAGTTCTCCTGTCTAACATGCTCCAGTTCATCTGGAGTTTGTACATTCAGTCTGAGACACTGGTTTTCAGAATTTATTTTCTGCAATAGGCTTCTTTGGAAAAGCATGTTGGTCTAATAGTTATTTACCTCACTATTCTGAAAATGAGCTTTGGGCTTCTAAGTGACACAGATGAAAAACATTGATCTAGGTGACCAAACATAAGATGGGAGGAGGAGGATAAAATGAGTAGTAGCTGAGTACATTAGAGATGAAGCATTTGCAGCATCACCTGGGGATGGTGTCTCCTGTTGAGAACTTTCTAAGACAATGAGTTTTTCTGGCTTTTCTCCCAACGGCTGTAGTTGCATCAGAACAAATTAAGCAAAAACAAATGATGCCCTCAGGTGTGGTGTCTCAGTCACTGCCACCCCAAGGAAGAGCCCAAGTGAGACAATGCCTCATTTACCATTTGCACAGGGAACAATAAATACATGATTTTTGGAAGTCAACACCAGTGATTCTCAGCAAGGCCCCAGAGTGCTCTCATCCCTGCCCCAAGAGGGGCTGAACACTGCTGAACTCCTTCAAAGACCACGGGAGTTGCAGCTACTCTTTCTTTCCAGATGAGCCCTTCAGGCTGAATGTAGTTAAAACTCAAACTTTTAATTGGATCCACAGAGACATCCACAAAGTTGTCCAAATGAATCTGAAAATAACTTAAGATACAAGAAGAAAACTTAGATCTGTCTTCAGAATATCAGTCTTTCTTACTACCCTTACCCTCTTTCTTGTCTTAACTACTGGAGTTCTAGTTAATCTTTTTCAGGGCCTGTAGGCTAATTTTCAGTTTGTCTGTCTTTTTCATTTTCACCTGCTGTTCTCAGGTTAAATATTTTCACCCTTTTATTCATGAATTCCTATTTTATATTTGTCCTTTCTCTCTCTAGTTCTAAATGAACTTTCTTCTAGTACCTCCTTTTGTTTTCCAAATGGGAAAAGCAAGCATGTTTATGATTCTTTTAACTGATCTGTACAAACTTTTTCTTAGCAGAGATGCAGGACAATGCCTTTGGCTGGGTTAGACTATGAGTAAGTACAATGAGGTGAAAGAAATGCCCCACCTTTAACAAATCATGAGGAGTCTGTAGTAGCTGCCAGGTTGCCTGCCCTTTTTTTACAAAACTCTGTTTGGCTGGTTTATGGTTCAGCATCTTTCCCAGACTAAGTTCCCAGGCACATTTTATCAAGGCAAAAATAGAAACTCAAGGAGAGCAGCGTGATGATTTTTCTCACCAAGCCAAATTGATGCCAGCCATCCTGCTGTTGCCACCCCAGTTTCAGTTCCCGGTTTCTGGAAAGCTCTGAACATTGTGGGAATAAGGATATGCTGCTCCTCCTAAAGGCTATGCCCAATTGTTTCAGTGTCTTGCCTCTGTGGGAGACAACATTCCTTGATTCCTGTTTACTACAGAATAGGGATCCCACACCTGTTAAAAAGTCTGTGTCAAGATGCTGTAATTTTCAGCCCTTGGCCCTGCTATGTTATGATCATAATCAGCAGTACTGGAGTAAAAAATGCACTTTTTCAAAACATATTAGCATTTATTTTTACATAGCCACTCTTACCATTTTTTGTCTGAGCAAATCTTACATTTCATCAACCACCAAAAGCAATTCAAGCAATCTACCTTAAAACTGCCTTAAGTTCTCTAATCAGATAAGTCAATAAGACATTTCTGAATAACATAGTAGCTTCTGCTACTGAACATACCTGCAGCAGAACATCCGTGCAGCTATGAATGTAGTGAAAATCTTTGATTTCTACAGAGGTAAGATATCCCCAGAGGATCAATATCAGTGTGCTTTTGCATGCAAAGATGATCTGCAATCTGTCCTATCCTCTTTATTCTCTTTTACCACTGGCTAGGTAGTTCATGTTGCTTGAACATTGCTTTCAGCCTGCTGAAGAGCTTTGTGTCATCTGGGCTGAGGGCGTAATTTCCCTGGCCATTGCTGAGACTGGCTGTCCCTCTCCTTCAGGTTTCCTGGTATCTCTCTCAGTAGTTTCCATTTTGCCCAGATTGCTCCACATTACGTTGAGCTTCCCAGTTTCTCTTGCCTTCTTTGGAGCAGGCTGGTGATTCCCAGGTGAGGATAGGCAAGCCCAGCACTGGTCCCTTTTCTGAAGACCAAGGGGAATACCCTCTGAAGTATGTTGCAATTGCTGATAGAAGCTGATATGATGTGATTCATCAACCGTAGCTGGATTCCAAGAAGCTCTTTATACAAATTCGGGCTAAGGCAGGCCAGTCCCAAAGCCTTGCAGGCACGTACTGAAAAAAAATCACACAGTTAAAAGTGTGGGGGAGGACAGCAGGGCTGAACTCTGCAGCAAGGCAGAATGTACAGCTCTATAACATGCTGCAGGCACAAGACATGCAAACACTAATGCCAACATGCAGCTTTTAATAATCCATTATGAATTTGGCTGTAAGCTGATGCAGTGGAAGTGCTGGGAACCTGAAAGGTGCGGGCTAGAGGAGGAAGTACCGAGTCCCTTTGACATGCATACTTCTCATCCTCTGCTACTTGTTGTTTGTCTGGTTGCTGTGTGTTCTGGCACTGGGCTGCACAGCTCACTCCAGCTAGCACTCCCCTCTTTGGGGAGCCATGTTTTGGAGGTAACGTGTAGGAGTGTGTTGAAATGTTGCAGGGAGGTGTAAGTTGCATGTTAATAAATGACGGCTTATCTGCACACACAGAGTCTGAAACAGTAATTTGCCTGATTTATTTCAGTGTAAGGCTGGGCACTGTGGTAAAAAAAAAAAAAAAAAAGGTGCCTATAACTGCTGACTGTGTGATATTGGTTACTGGGTATGTGCTGAGTCACCTCGGTTCACCTCCACTCCAGCAGGAGGAAAGGACCATGAGAAAGTTGGAACAGACTTGTCAAAGTAGTTCCTGATAATTATTTTTGCATTGTTACTGGGGCAGCAGATTTTCTCCTGCAGTTTGGGTCAAAGAAGAGGATAAGGTAAGAAATAGCACCAGAGCCCCATAATTTTATTTTGTAACACAAAGATACACTCTACATGAGTTAATCAGCTGGTGTCCTGAAATTCTCACAGTTTACTAGAGGGAGCAGTCTTACTCTGCAAAGCACTTCAGTAAAATAGCCTTTCCTGTAAAGATTTGCTTCCATTTATAATCTGCCCAATTTGCTATGTGCAATTAGAAAATAACCAGCACCTTGATTTTGCTTCTGTTACAGCTGCAGAGACAACACTTCACCAAAAGAGGCTTCAGGGCTGCTGTTCAGTATTATACAACAGTACCTAGAATTCAAGACAGATTCAGAATTCAGTTTTTGTAAATGCTCTAAAAACATTCTGTGCCCTGAATTGTTTGCAGAACCTTAAACAATAAGAAGCGTAAGGAAAAGAGTTGAAGTGGAAAAAAATATTTTTTTTTGAAAGTTAAGGAAGTGACTCGAAAAACTAAAGAGGATAGACTCCACTGTCATAGCTTTAATTCCAAGAAATTAAATGACAGGTTTAAAATAGAGGAAAAATACTCAAATACAACTTTGGCAGATAAAGGGGCAGATAAAGGGACAGAAAAAGGGAAATAGTCACTTTCCTTCACCTGCTGGACACATTCTTACTATTGCAGCCCAATAAGGAGTTGGTCTTTGTTGCCTCTTCCAGGCTCCTGCTTCTTGGCTGTCCACTGGAAATCCAGGCTCTTTTCCCAGCATAATTAGTCCCAGACTCGGCTGATGTATGAGGAAGTTTTTTCCAGAATGACTATGCTACACAGATAAATAGAAGAACATTTTGGAAGGATTCCTTCTAAACCAAGTCTTGTGAAAAATCTGAGGTACCATATTTACATGTTTCTGCCAAGCAGATTCAATTTAGCAGTAAAAAATCTTGACTTTGCCTATTTTTTCTACTCTCATAAGGCTACAGATCTCTTTAATTATTTATGTGTAAGTGGCCAGAAATGAATGTAACAATGGCAATAAAAATAAATTGAGCTTCGATAATCTCAGTCCTATCAATTGCTGAATGGTGGTTTCATTTGAGCCAGTAAGAAATAATGGGTCATCTGAACTGGTGAAAGCTCCACACACAGAAGCGTTTAAAATTTTTGTATCTGTTTTGCTTTGCCTCTAAGTGATAGTTTGGTTTAAACTCAAAGACCCACAGATTTATTTTTATTTAAGAATAGCAGCAATGCATTTTGTTATTTAAAATGTTGCCATACTAGGTACAAAGCAGCCCCATCAATGATCAGTTACTTTCAATTGCTTCAGTGAAGAGAACAAGAGAGGAGGGTGCTGCAACTCTGCCATCCTCTGAAGATGCAATTACATCCTATTGCTCGATTTACAGAAAACCTGCAACTCCCCCCTCAATTCCTGGAAGGAATGGAACTGCCTGTCCCTGGTGCTGGGAGGGCAGAGGCAGCAGGGAGCAGGACAGATTTCTGTGTCATATGGAATATAAGGAGCTGGGTCTTGCAGAAGAGAAGAGAGGATGGCTATGAGATGCTGAAAGAAAACACTGGCTCTAGGGACACCCACAGCCAGAGGGAGCCCAGACTGGATAAGAAACAGAATCTCAGCCCAGACTGAACAGCACACATCGCCAAGAGGAAGAGGTCTCTATTTTCTTACATTTTAACCCATAGAAGGTATGTTGTCACTGAAGCAAACAGCTCCAAACAAAATGAAAAAAACCTCTGTTTCTTCCCCACTTCTTAGCCCTGTTGTGTTTAGTACAATAAACCTAAAGTCTCAGTACCTGGGGTGAGGGGAGCCCCAGTTGGTCCTCAGTGACTCAGTCCACAGTCATGTACCAACCCATTGCTCCTGTTTTCAGTAAAGACCTTCTACTTGCATAGACTGTCAAGAAAGATTTAGAGCCAGACTGCCTAGAACTGCTGTTGGAGAGGTCTTGCTGCAGCAAAACGTGGATATAGGAGCTAACCATGGCTTTATAACTGCTGGAAACTGCCTAGCAGTAGTACTTTATACTTGCTTTTGCAGGATTGCTGCTCTCTGTGTTCTCTACAGAGCTCCTTCTTGGTCTTCACTGACTGCCCATTATTTTTTAGTCTTGGAGTTTATGGTAGTTTCTTCCTAGCTTGTTAATATTGCTGACTTATGCTCTGAGGCAGAGAAATTAAATTCCTAGTTTTGCACCTGAGGTAAAATGTGAATATTTTCATATTCACCTGAGTCCCCAGACGTTTTGAATGCTGATGAGATACTGAATCACAATGAAAACCTGGGGCAAAAACAAAAGGCAAAGGTCTGTAGGCTTTAAGCAGATTCATCTCCTCAATAGTATTGATTATTTTTTCTGAAGTATTTTGGAAACATCTTTTTTCAGGAAAATCCCCATCTCCACTAATAGATTTTCCACCAATTCCACAGTCCTTCTACTAGTCTTTGATGACATTTCAGGTTAATTTTCCAGTTTGTTTCACACTTAAATATTGCTGGGATTTTTATATAAGCAGAAATCTTCATGGAATCTCTGATTTTATTTCTGTTTTACAGCAAAGTGTAGAAAGAGTTGGAATTATTCCCTGTAGTTAATACTGTATTAATTGATGAACATGTGAGCAATGAACTCTGTTCAATGATGACCAGTATATATAATTTATTTTTGTATATCTCTCTACATTCTTACTTTTCCTAGATTTTTCAGCTTGAATAGCTTTGTATCACTCCGCATTTCTAGGAAATTTCTGTTCTTCCTGTGAAAAGCAAGCTCTCAGTCTCTTAAGTCCAGGATATTAGCATTGCGTTTTACTTAAAAAACTGTTATGGAGTATGTATGTTGCCATGGACATCTTTGGTTTTGAGAATGGAAGTTTGTTTACTTTAACTCTGATGCCATAGGGTTGAGCCAGGGATAAAGACGTAAGCAGCCAAAATGTCAGCCTTAATTTTGGAATCCTCATGTCTAATCACTGAAACCCTCTTTTCTCTATGAACCTAATGGTAGATCCACTGTGGAGAAGGGAAAAGCCAGTCAGAGAAGACCACCAGAGAACTGGAGCCAGGCTGTAGCACAGAAGCTCCAGCTCACTGTCTGATTGTCCTTGTACATCTCTGACACAGATGTAGGGGACTGCAGAAGTGCTGTGAATAGAGAATTAACAGGTCTACCTGGGAGTGGAAGCACAAGGAGCAGCAGCAGCTTCTGTGAGACCTAGGAGCTGATGGCTGTCAAGACCCAAACACCTCTGTCTGCAGCTTCTTAGGACCCTCAGATCAGGAGGGAGAGTCCAATGAAGACTCACAAAAGCAGGACAGCTCAGTCAGACTAAACAGTGTCAAGTCCTAAAGGGTACCTAACGCATTTTCGAAGCCTGCACATGGTCAGAAACCTAAGAACATCTCAGAAGTGATGAAGACCCAACAGTTGATGCTCTTTGTCACCAATGTTGTGGCAAAGAATCCTAGGGAGATTGTTTGGGCACAGGAGCCCTTGGAGAATATGGGTCTGGGAGTGTGCTGAATGTGGCTGAGTGAAATCAGGTTCGGAGTTTGGGGTTTTTTTCAATGAAATAGCTTTTCTCCCCACCCAATATACTTTATTACACTGGTTCTACAGTAATGCAACATCAGGCATCAATTCAGCTGTTTCCCTTCTGCTTCTCTCCTGTAGATGCCATGTGAAGGCTGCATGGAGAGGGACAATGTGAGCACCGGTGCAACCATGGAGTTCCTCCTGCTCGGCTTCTCCGAGCTTCTCCACCTGCGGGTCCTGCTCTTCCTCATCCTTCTCATTGTTCATTTGGTCACTCTGGCAGGGAATATGATGATCTTCATGGCCATGATTATGGAGCCCTCACGTCCTCCCATGCTTTTCTTCATCTGCCAGCTCTCTGCCATCGAGCTCTGCTACACTTTAGTCATTGTCCCCAAGGCGCTCCTCAGCCTGGTAGTGGCGGGCGGCAGCACCATCTCCTTCCTGGGCTGTGCTGCACAGATGCACCTCTTCGTGGCCCTCGGAGGGGCCGAGTGCTTCCTGCTGGCAGCGATGTCCTACGACCGCTATGTGGCCATCTGCCATCCCCTGCGCTACGCTGCCCTGGTGGGCGAGGGGCTGTGCCTCAGGCTGGCTCTCCTCTGCAGCCTGGCAGCCTCCGCTGTTGCCCTGGGCTTGACAGTGGCTGTGTTCCGCCTGCCCTTCTGTCAGTCACGCCGCATCAACCACTTCTTCTGCGATGTGCCAGCCGTGCTGCACCTGGCCTGCACACAGAGCTACACCCCCGAGCTGTCCCTGCTGGCTGCCTGCGTGCTCCTGCTGCTGCTCCCCTTCCTCCTGATCCTGGCCTCCTACGCTCGCATTGCTGCGGCTCTGTTACACGTCACCTTCCCTGGGGGAAGGGGCAAGGCCGTTTCCACCTGCATTTCACACCTGGCCATCACCTTACTGCACTACGGATGCGCCACCTTCATTTACATTCGTCCCAAGTCCAGCTACTCACCAGCTCGAGACAAGGTGGTGTCTCTGGTCTACACCAACATCACTCCATTGATGTATCCCCTCATTTATAGCCTGAGGAACAAGGAAATCAGAGGGGTCCTCAGGAAAATGCTGAGGAGGAAGAAAACAGCTCAGGTGAACTGGGATGCTATCAGAGTTGCAATGTGTGTGTGTGGTAAACTGTAGTAGAATAAACACGTTTGCTGGAAAACAGCCCCATAACCAGATCACCATAGACTTTGCTAAGGCAAATATCCAGGCAGAATTCATCATGCATCACTACATTTATGAGAAAAAGATATCTCTGCTCAAAAAAATCCCTGATATAATACTTGATCTGAAGGGAAATGCTTTAGTGAGTTGTGAAGATACAGAGCTTTGATCAATCACTGGTCTCACCTCTCTGATCATATACATATTTAAGCTTATATTCACAGTCATCCCAGCACAATCAGAAGATCAACATAATTTTTTTTAAAGCTAATAAACCAATGTTAAAGTATTGGTTTCATTATTTTTCTGTCAAGATGACAGTAGAAATTGGGTAGTCAGTACAAATTTTAGACTGGTAAGTTTAGCAGCACAATAAATCTATAGGGGCTTAAAGGAAGGTTAGAAGAAAAAAGTCCATGGCTAGAAGGAAGGGTAAAATAGCTTTGGTTCTCTCCAAATTTAGCAGAAGGCTGCACTCTGGCATCTCATGACAAATGGAAAGATTGTCAGTGTAAACTCATCTAACCTTGAATTATTCTAGATACTGAAAGTTAAAATGCCATTAGTCTAACAAGAATATGACTTTCCTATGCCTGTTTTGCAGAAAGCAAAACATATTTCCTTTTACAGGGAGATGCTTTAGGTTTGGATTGTTCCTATGGCAACACAAAGGCTAAGATACTTGTCTTATCATGTGACTCTACCAGGAAAGACTGCATCATATAAATATGAATGTCTGAGGAGTGTTGAGATCTATAATTGTAAAAGTAATAATACTGCTGCCACCGTTATTGCAATTTCTTCAGCAAAACCAGTGAGAGTTACAGCACAGGCTGGACTGCAGACATAAGAGTCTGAAAGATCCAAAGCAGTGTTATTTTATGAGTTTCCTATGTGTAGGAGGAACAGGGTGATTCAGAAAAATTAGGGAAGATCAATTTTGGCCAGGAAGAGGGGGTGAAAGAACTTCATTATTTTATTTAATAATTGCCTCCTCTGTGTCTCTTTATAGGCCACAGAGACCCTATGATTCAGAACCTACCTCTTAAGAAAATCATTAAGAAAAAAATTAAAATTTTTGCTTCTGTTCCTCTGTCTAATCCAAAGGAATTTCAGCATCCCAGCTGCCCTCAGCTCTCTCTCTCGGCAGATTGAGAGAGCAGAGTGGTATTTGCTTTCTCTGGGCTACAATCATTAAAAATTATGGTAAGTGGATTTGACAAATGTAAGAAATTGGCACTGTAACTAAGGAAGTTAACTTGGAGCCTTCTGACAAAAGAGAAATGTGGAATTTAAAACTGACATTAAAAGCTGTCTTCAAGTTCACAATCTAGCCTGCCTAAAACATTAACACAGAATATTGGCTCTCATGTCAATGAATACCTAATTACTCTGTGGGCAAACATTTAGCTGCATTATTTAAAATTATAAAAGCTGCAGTGAACATTTTAATCACCTGCCAGCTCTTCCAAAAGTGAGAAGGGGAGGGTGTCAATGAAAGAACACTATGTACTAATAGAGAAGTACTCAGAATTACATTAGAGAAGTACTTTGAATCAAGTACTATTAAGTAACTGTAATGAGCACAGGAAAAATAGGAAGCATCAATTCCAAATCCTGTCAAGTCAAATCAAGCTTTGAAGTTAATCCTGCTGCAAGCAGTTGGCTGGGTTTGAGATGGCCAGAGGTCCTTCCTGAGATTAGCAGGACTTTGCATCAGAGGTTTCTAACCTGCCTTCTAGGAGGTATTCGTATGTCCAAATGCCTGGCAATAAAAGTGAAGAACAGAAAGACTCTGAAAGACACTGAAATTCTGTTTGAAGCCTTGGTAGAAACCCTCACATATTTCTGGCAGCTGTGGGCATGGGATGGCAGAGGGGTAACTGCTACCTGCTGCCAGCTATGGGAAGACAGCAGAGCTGTCCCCTGAGCTAGGAGGCTCCTCATGAGCCACTGTAGAACAGAGGCACCTGGACAGACCTCTCCTCACTACAAGGATACAGATGATGCCTTTGGAAGGGATGACAGGACCAAAATAGCAGCCAGGTTACACTCCCAGCTCTTTCATTCTGAGTACTTGTGGGGAGTATAACAAGCAGAGGAGGTTTTCTAAGAAGACACTTTCTCTACCCAATGTCCTTGAAGATGAACAGAGTGGGGAGATATCCCAGAGCCCAAGAGTATCCTCACCAGTATTCCCACACCCACTAGTCCAAGACTACCCCTATCAGCATTCCCACACTGTATACATCTGTAGAGGGGACTCTGGGATAACAGTGGGAAGAGGGATAGCTTAGGAGGTAAGAGTAGTAGCAATGTATAAGAAATATCAGACCCATTCCCTTTCTAAAATGTTATCTTTTAATTGACTGGACTTGCCTGAGGTCCCTTTTCCTCTCAACAAGTGGCTCTCAACAAGTCCTGTTGACTCAGCATACTGTGTGCAGAGAGCTGGAGAGTGCTCAAGCAAAGTAAGGCAGCACCATCCCTGATGCAGGCATGAGCACAGAATAATAATTTAAAAAACAGTATTTCTAAGTTCTTTTCAGAACTCCATAGGGAACAGAAGGATCCAGCCAGGCAGTGCAGATTTTAACAAGTGCGCATTCCACCTCTAACTGAAGATGGATACAGAAAAGATCCTTCCATGGGTGTGGTTATTTTTTGGGTTGGGTAGGGATTCAAGACTCCCAAGTGAATGAGTACAGCTGGGTACCTGCACTTCAGCAAACTTGTCCTTTCTTGGAAGAAGAATGCTTGCATTCCCAAATTTGCAGAGACCTGAGATCTTGCAAACATGGATGTCATGAAGTTTTCCAGTGAAACTATTAGTACATCACTAAGAATCACTTCATGGTTTACACAGCCATAAAAACAGAGTATTCACCCCTGCAATTAATTTCGTAAAGGCGGCCCTGAGCAAGCACTGTGTGAGAACACAGATCTTATCAATGGTGGAGCACCAGAGCCCAGCCTGTAAGAGTTTAAGATCACATCAGTGCTGTCCACGTTCTCAAAAATGAAGAGAGCTTGGAGGATGATGGCATAGACTTTGGGCAGCATTCAGGGTACTCAAGGTCTAGCACCTTGAATGGTACACGCCAGTAAAAGAGGTTCCTCCACTCAAGGAGATACTTCAGGGTGGTTCTTTGAGAGCTACTACCAGTACCAGTGATATTGGGAGGATACAAGTGAAAGCTCCCTTTCAGTATAGAGAGAGACCAGTGAAACATGATTTGGTTTTGATAATGTTTTTTTACATTATTATGTTTTGCTGGCAATCCAGGTAAGACGTTTCCTAAAGTTGTTCCGATAAGTAATCAATCTCCTTAAAGAATTAAATTCACTTGCATTAAAAGAACATCCTTATTTTCCCAGGAGTATAAATACAAAAAGTTGATTTAGGGGATTTGTTTCTATTATGGGTAAGGAGGGATTTGTTTCTATTATGGGTAAGGAAAGTGAAAAAAATGGAAAAAGTCCAGTTTTAAGAGCATGGAAAAAATTTCAGTGTATTTATCTTCCCCTGACAAAGTTATGTTACCACATCCTGTCTGTTTTGGCTTACATGGAAAGTGAGTCCATCAGCCTTTCTTTCTTTCACATTCCTTAAAAGCTTAGAAAACCTGCAAATAATCCTATATTTACCCAAACAGGTTTTTTTGTCCTTTGATCTGAAGCAGAAATGTGAAATTAATACATTTACAAAAATTGAGTTGTAAAATGAAATGGATGTGGACTTAGGAGTAAACCTAGAAAACAGATGTTAATATCATGAGGGTGAAAAGTTGTCAAAGATTTTCTTCACTGAGAAAAGGCCTCTTTTTTCAATGTTTATTATGCCAAAGGAGCAACATTTACTGTGCTTTACTATTTACATACTTCACTATTGTAAAGGCTAGAATGCTATAGGAGTTTCTCTTGCAGGTATTTATAGATAGAAGACTTACAAAAGAAGAGAGACGAGTACTTCCTAAGATTGTCTTTTGCTATTATATGAAATATGTAATCAGCATATAAAATCTGACAGGTTCCTATATGATATAAAGCAAATGCATTCCACACCGCCACAGACAAGTGAATGGGAAAGAAATATACTTTAATAATCTGCCATTTCTCCACACAATTAAACATTTCTACAAGCTTTTTTATTTATCAACTCAGTTGTTGCACAGGCCTTAAGCTTCCTTTAATGGATTATTTCAGGAAGCAACAAGGAACATGGGACAAAAACTAATCAGGAGACCAAAGTGGAGCTGAAGAATGAGGTGAAGCTCCTGCCAGCTGGTTGGTTTCAGAATTAGTTTCACCTTGCCCTACAAGCACCTCCACATCAAAAAGCTGACTGAAGGTGTTATTAATAATTCCAGCACTGTATCCCTAACCTAAAGCTCTTGGCTTTAAAGATCCTATTGTTCTCAGTTGTCTTCCAAGCAAGTCCAGGGAAAATGAGGCTGGGAAGGTCGATACCCACCCAGTGTGTACCCTTGGCTTCACCTGCATAAGTGCAAGCATATGAGACAGTCTGGTTTTACAAATTGGTATGTACAGATGTAAGACCGTCTGGTTCTACAAATTGGCATGTAAAGTTGAGGGAAGACCTGATGGCTCAGCAGCATATGGCCTCTAGCCTAGTCACTGCTGAAAATCAGGTCTCCTAAAATCTGGGTTGTGTTGCATTGTGGTTTTGGTGTACAGTTGCTCTCAGCATTCGTTTTAGTTTTCATGTTTTGATTTAATTAAAGAGTTCAAGTTTCAAAAAAATCAAGTGGGAGGCTGAACAGGGAATAGAGTTGGCAGTGAGTCAGGAAGATGTTAACACATTCAATGCCCTCTTCCCACCTGCAAGGTGTCTGTTTCAAAACCTTCTCCTAATGTCCACCTTGAAACCTCCCAGGGAGAATGCTGCTTTCTAACACAGTAACCAGTGGAAACTATTTCAATTCTGCACTGGACAGCAGCTCTTCAACATCAGGATCAAGCTAAAACAGCAACAAATATGGGCAAGCTTCTTGTGTTTAAATTGTGGAGGCAACTGTAATTTGTTAAGAAGAGGACCATAAAAACACCTTGTAAAAACAGATTAGAAATAGACATAAAATCTTTGAAATATCTGTTACAAACCCCCAGAAAATAAAACATTGATCAATTCACCTGTAAGAGTAGAAAAAATAAATTTAAAATCACACTATTGAAGTGACTAGCGGTATGGCTTTTTAATGTATTTTAGTAAAGCTTTTTCAGGGTTAGTGAGATACATAATCCAAGAGTGGGGAAGATCGGATAGAAAATATGAACAAATTACAAATTACAGAGAGGTATGGGTTTGCCATGCAGAGGTTATTATTGCTATATTTTGAGCTTTGATTCAACTACTAAAAATATTATAATCTTACTTTTCTATAATGTAGTGGAATAAGTCATCAGCATCTTTACTAGAAATCAAATTTATCTGGGTCAGATTTTATGCTTATAACACACATGCTGTTGTGTTAGTGATGCTCAAAGAGAAATTGAATCCTGTTGTGAAATCTTAATGCTACTTATTTATCTAAATGCCATTTATTTATCTTAAAGATAAATAAATATCTTTAAAGATGCTCAGAGAGAATGTGCTCTCAAAGAGAAGTGTTAAGTGTAGAACTGCACTTTTTTGGATTTCTAAGTATATAATGTGCTGCAATGGTATAATAGTAAGTAACTAACTCTTGTGACCCAGATTTGTACACTTAGGGAAGTTTTATGATTAGGAGAATAAATCAGATTCTATTATGACTTGATTTTCATTGCTTTCCTCTCATCTATACAAAATGTCACACCTCAGCATAGGCAAAGCCCTGTTTGGCCACTCCCCTGGAGGCAGCCAGGACCTCTGGGGATTCACGGCCACTGGACCACAAGAGGGAGCAGAGCTGGCATAACACAGCCAGAGAATCATCTCAGGCAACTTCTGTGGAAAAGCAAGGTCCTCCCCCTCATTTGCAGGATCGTGCAATAATTTAACTCAGTCCTGTTTTGCAAGCCAAATAAGAGCATGGCAGACCATGGCAGGATAAGCTTATCCAGAGACAAAAGCTAGCAAGCCTGCAGTTCAGGCAACAGTGCAAACATGCTTCTCTATCTGATCAGGTGTCCAGCCAGGGCATCAGTAAGTAGTGAAATACCTATTAGTGTGTTGGTGATGACTGAGTAAGTGGAGTTTTATTCAAGAATACTAGACTTCTCCTAGTCCATGTAGTGTATGACATCTCTGTTAGGTGGAAGATATATTTGGGAAGCTACCCTCCAGCTTTGACTGGAGCCCAAGTAAGGACCTGCCTACATTCCTGGTGGAAGAAGATGTGATTGCTCATCTACCAGTGATGAACTGAATGAGCAAAAGATTAGTGTGGAGAGAGATGACTGGAGGTCTTCAGCCCAAATACCTCCTCACTGCAAGGCTAACACCAAGACTGTGTCAGATTGCTCAGGGCCTTTTCAAGCAAAGCTTGTACATCTCCAAGAGTTTATCTCTGCATATGTGAGGAAGAATAAGGGAGTGCCCCCTGCTTCTTCTGTGTATGAAAACTCAGATCTATGCCTTGTCTCTATCAGCTTCATTCATTCCCCTGCCCTTGTTATTCTTCTCAAGGGAGAAAGATAACCAGCTTGACTACTTGTGCAGTCAGGTCCACAGGTCTCTAACAGGGGTGGCTGCTTTGTGATCCAGAAGAGCTACTTGTACTCCTTCACAGGAGTTTAAAATATCTATTTAAAATAAAATCTGAGTTTCTGAATGAAAAATGTCTGTATACGAAACTAATTTAACAGCTTAAACCACTAAATGGTAGGAGTCTATTTTCGGCAGAAAAACAGTCTGAAGTCAGCTGTTTGAAATATTCTAAGATAATTGCTGGTTTAGTAGAGCCAGAAAACCTTCTAAGATAAAAATGAAAATGCTAGAATATTTAACTGTGGTCATGCAAGTGAGAATAAGGCACAGAAAGCAAAAGTTCTCTACAGGGAAAAAGACATTGAAACAGAGTGTATCTTATGCCCTACGGAACTGTCATAGATTATTCCTAGAATTGTAGAGATAGTGGATAAAAGGAATGAATCAGAGACCACAGAATAAGAGCAAGTTCCTCCTTTAGACTGAAGTGGGGCTTGTTGCAAAATGCATTTGAGACCCCTGGAAGACCTACACTTCTATGTTACTATGATACCTTACTGAAAGCCAGTTCAGGATACACAGATACCACTGTGTGTGGATACCACTACCAAAAGGATGCTTTGATAATTTGGGAAGTAATATCAAATGAGAAACTTCAGAGATTATTTCTGGGTTCTGTTTCATTCATCATCTGTAAGGACATTTAACAGTACAATGGGTGAAACTCATTCTAAAATATGAGGAGCAGCAAACACAGTAAACAATTTGTAAGAATCATATGAGAGAGTTCTGTCTGAACTGCAGTTCAAAAGAAGCACGTCCCAACTCAGCCTTGGGAGTGCCTTTTGACTTTCCCAACAGCACATCAAAACAAGACCTGGTGCACAGCCTTCCTCCTCACTTCCCTCACCACAAGCCCACACAGCTGTAGGAGGAAAGCCTAGGTGTTCTGTGTGGTGATATTTTCCAGCTGGATACCTAATCACAGTGATACTCAAAACAAGATACTGGGAAATGGAAGGAAAAAATGTGCCCTGCAATTCAGAAATACTCAGAGGGACAAGAAAGACAGGATGAGATTCAGCCCAAAGACATGCTGAGAGTCAGCTGAAAAGACACAGTTAACTTCCTAACACCAAAATGCATGCCAGAGACAGGATGCTCACTGGGAAGCCATGAAAGGGAGAGGCTGTGGAGATGTAAATCTTAGAAACATAAAATATGATTGTAAACAAAACATGAAAAGATTTTTTAAATTAAGTTCTTTCAGTTTTGTTTATTTGTTGTTTGTTTGGGATGTGTTTGTTTTAGTTGTTTGTTCATGTTTTTGTTTGTGTTTTTTTACTAGACAGTCAGTGAATTAGTTTTGCCCAACTGTTTCCAAAGACAAAATCCAAACTTGTGATGCACAAAGAGAGTAACACTGCCAATGAAATACTCAGCAGAGTTGTATGAAAATGCATGTGTGGCACTCACTCTACTGCCTACAGCCCCTCTGTATATTCCCTCTTTTTCCCTTTGGATCTGCATTTTGGTGCAGAGGATGCATGGGAAAGCAATCCAGCAGAGCTTTTACAGATATCAGCAAAGTTCTGGGCATTTGGTGTTTTTACTTCTGTGTGCTTTCACGTGTTTATAGATTTTCTTCAGATCCTGATCCTGCTGTAAAATTAGATCATATTTTCTTTCACTATAATTGGACACACATTCTGATTGCGAGCTACACTAGGTGATCTCCAATCTGAAAAACCACAAAGTACTACATTTGATTTCTGGCCACTGTTATCTGGAAAAACCCCAGTTGTTGATCCCCATCTGCCAGCATTACAAGGGAATGAAAAATAAACCGATAATTTTTTTTAGGCCACGTTCTCCAGTAAGCCTTAGTAAATTTCTTCCTGTCTACTCCTTAGATCAAATGTTCTGAGTGCACAAATACTCAGTGAAATGGAGATAGAGCATCCCAAGGCTCTTCACTCCAGGACTTATCACTTCTGGGATTTTACAAATGCAAACTGTGTTAGCCCTGAGGAGCCAAATGTCAGGCTTCAACTCTGAAACACTGATTTTTATTTTTTTTTTTTCCTGGGGAAGGACATGAGCTCCTGGCCTGCCCTAGATCCTTACCCTCCAGTTGCAAATGGTTCTTCCCCGTTTCAGTGGTCTATGTAGGCCTTGCCTATGTTGTTCCATCACAGAGAAGTTAGCTGTGGGTCTGTCCGCCCCACTGCTACATCACAGACTGAAGAAGGTACAGAACTGTACAAATGAAGACTTAAATGGACACATTCCCCCAGCACAAACTCAAGGTATGGGTTGTAGACCAAAAAATCTTATATGACCCCTGAAATGGGAGTCATGCAAATGTGAGGGAAATACAGGCATAAAAGTTTGAGACTTAGCACTGTGGACTTATAAAGAGAACTTTAGACAAGATTAAACTGTAACAAATTTAAGGAACAACTACTCTGATTTCCATTTAAATTACTTGCACCTGTACTTTACTTCATGTGCTATGTAAAATTTAAAGCTTAACATTGTAACCATTTGTTCTGAAATTTCTCTTGCCTATATTCAATAATCTTGGGATAGATCTTGCTTTCTCAAGATGTACGGTTTGAGAATCAGAGAATTCACTGAAAGATTAGATGCAAGGGCCCTCAGAGAGTCCCAAAAGCTGCTCAGAGCAGGGCTGACTCCGGAGGTGGTTATGTTTTTCATGGCTCTGTCCTGGCAAATCTGGAACGTCTCCAAGGGTGGAGATCCCCCAGCCTCTCTATGCAACCTGACAAGGTCCTTTCTTTAGCCTTCCTGGGGGAGGAGGAGGAAGAGAGCGGGAGGAATGCAGCCATACAGCAAGTGTTAGTGTAATAGCACCATCTGTATTGTACAGGGAAGGGTGTAATAGCTGTGTATAGGTGGGAGTAACATCATCCATGAATGCCAGAAGAGACAGAACAAAGGCAAGTTCTACCATATTTATGTCCCTCAGGAAGAGAACTGAAAGTCCCGTGAGGTCTTCCTACCCAGAGAAAGAATCCTTCTAGCTTGCTTCCTCTCCCATGATTTCTTTTTCGCTGGAAAGCAGGCACTGTCCATCAATGCTGAGAAGCTTACCAAATGAAAAACAGTAATTCTGCCAGTTAAAGTGGTATGGCTGTTGCTCTCTAACTTCATGCTTGGGAATGAAATTGGCCCCTGTCCCTGAGTACAGATGGATTTCCTAAACATATGCAGTGAGGATGGGTCGTTAGTTTAAGCCCCATTATCATAGCTCACAAAATCACAGAATGGTTTGGCTTGGAAGTGACCTGGAAGATCATCTATTTCCAACTACCCTGCTATGGGGGTTGGAACTAGACCTTCCACTAGACCAGATTGCTCCATGGCTCCGTCCAACCCGGCCTTGAGCACTTCCAGGGATAGAATAGCCATAACCTCCCTTGTCAACCTGTTCACCACCCTGAAGTGCTTCATCACCCTGAAGAATTTCTTCCTAAAATTTCAGTTCAAAGCCATTGCCGGGGCCGGCGGGACCGGGAAGAATGGCGAGAGCTGCCCAGGAGGTGGCAATCGGGAGCCTCTCATGGGAGTGGAGCAAAGGTGCAGGGAGGCTCCCAGGAAAGAGGTGGCTGCCTTTAAGGTGGGTTTATTTGCCTGCCAGATGGGAAGTCTGTGACCAGCCCCTTAGAACAGGTAAAGGCAGTAAGGCTTCTCCACCCACTCGCCTTGATCTTTCATCACCACCGTGGGCCAGGCGGGCGCTTGTGCAACGTGCGCGCCGCGCTCGGGAGGCTGCGGGAGAGGCCCATGCGCTGCCCGCAGCAGCCCGGGCACGGAGGCCGGAGCCGGCGGGGGCTGCGAACCGAGCCCCCTCTCCGGCCAGCCTGGGGCTGAGCACCTGCAGCGGCGGGATGGAGCTCTCCGTCGGGCTCCTTCTCCTCTGGGCTCTCCTTCCTCCCGAGGCGCACGGCAAAGAAGGTAAGCGTGGGACCCGCCGCCGGTCCCTCTGCCTGGAGGGCTGGGCTGGGGCGCGCAGGGAGAGCGACCTCGCTAACCAAGGGGCAGGGAACGGGACCTGCCCACGAGCCTGGGGCTCCAGGGACACCTCAGAGGGACTGGGGTGTCAGAGAAGGGCAGCCGGGTGTGGAGGGACCACGGTCTGGCAAACCCCATCCGAATCTCGGTGGCTCAGTGAACGAGCCCAGGTATGTTCCTTCCCTCGGTCACCTCCTCCTAGTTGAAGCGCAAATGCCTCGGCATGTCCAGTGATCCAAGAGAATTCTGCCCCTGTTTCACTCAAACACGGGCCTTGCAGATAACAAGTTTAAACACAAACTCAGAAAGTTTCTCCCCTCCTCTGGCAACACCCCCGCAGTTTCCTCAGGAAGCCCTCTTAGAGTTAACCCTTGTGAGCAAGCGGACAGTCATTTTATCGGAGTCTTTCACCTACCCAACTCCTGGAAGACTGAGCTGGGCTTTAAAACTTCCTCTTCCACCTCTTTAGGCTTCCATGTTTCCCTTCCCTGTACCACTTACTCCCTTTTATTAGATTTTTTTTCCCTTCCATTTTGGTAGTTGCACAGTGGTTATGGAGAATGGTAACTTTCAATAGAGAGGTGAGGGAAGTGTAAATCTCTGCTCTGTTTCCTACCCTTCCTGGTGTCAGTTCCTGCCAGGGACTTCTGTTTTGTACAGCAAGAGGTGTTGGGGCTCTTCAATCCCAAGGGCAGGCCTTCGTTTCTCCAGGCTCTTGATTGAGGGAATTTTGTCATAACTGGCAGTTCAGCCATGTGCTCGGCTCTGATTCTGCGAGTGCTGAGTGATCTTTTAAAGCGTCCTTGACAAGCACGTTTCTATTAAGGATCCAGCTACGTGATGGATGCAGCTGGCAGACATTGTGGGGAAGGCCAGCCTGGGTGAGAAGTAATACCGGGTGGCACCACACAGGCTTTGGTTTCCAGAAGCGTGTGACCAGTAGTTGGCAGTAACAGTCAGGGACCTGTCTGCCAGCTTCTGCCCTATCTCAGCCATCTCATTTGGGCTGTGCTTGTGATCCACTCTTCCTTAACTTGTCTGTCAGGGAAACAGCTCATTTTCCCGGGTCCTCTCTTATCTGAAGCCTTTCTTCTTTTTGGGGACACCTTCGCCCCTGTGGCTGGACAGCCGCGTGAGATTCCCAGCAACAAAGCTGTGGACCAGAGAGCTGGTCGTCCCTGAGTACTTCATTCCTCGGCTTCTGTAGTCTCACTGACTCAATCATCCTTTCCGTGGAGAATCCCTGTTGTGGGGTTCACTTTGAGAAGTACTTCTTGGCAAAGGACTTTGTTCCTCAAGTGGGCACTCAGCAGCTGAAGGGGCTACCATTGCTGACAGTGCAGAGCATGGCACAAGGGCTTTGCCAGGCTCCTGTCCTGGCCACTTCCAAGTTCCCCTTCCCTTGCTCCACTAGAGCTTGTCATGCAGCCCCTCTCACTTCCACATTGCTGCTTCAGTCCTGAAGAGGATGGGACAGCATAGATGTTATCTGGGTGATGGTTCTGGCAGGGCAGGCCACCTCACCCTCACAATTTTTGGCGCTAACCACAAAAGGATATTATCTCAAATAAAGAGGTTGAGAGTAGAGGGGAAGTGAATGAGGAGCCTTGTCTGGACAGGGAGTCTGTGGCTAGGAAGGTTTTGCCATATGACTATACTGTGAACACTTTGAACTTGCAAAACCTGGATTCCTGCTTTTTCATTCTCCCAATCCTGAAAGAGTGTTTCAGAGGTGAGAACAGCAGCGCAATCCCTCTTATCTCTGATTCTGGGCCCACAGCCTGCTTCCTCATTCCGCAGGACTCCTGCTGATCTGCACTTTATACTATTACTTATAGTTGGCAGGGAGTATTTGTAAGACAGTCAGATGAGGAGGAGGAAACCTGGTTATTTAAATGCCATGTAAAAATCTCCCCACTCCTACCTTTCATCCCCAAATTATTTTCTGAGATGTTTAGAAACGACCCCTCTGAATACACCCACAGGAATCTAAAAGGGAATCCAAAGAATTTTTGCTGTTTCCTGTGTTCTCAAGCTGGGATTTCGATAGGAGCACAGAATAGTCTTCTGGCAGCACCGGCAGACCCAAAGGCAGGCAAGAAGCTGCGCATCCCACAGTGTGTCTTATTCCAACTCCTCTGCTTTCTCAATGTTTGCCTACAAAGTGACACATTTTTAACGTGTCTTCAGATCAAGACTTTAGGCCAAATTGTGATTGCATTTTCAAATTCCTTTGCGGGCTAAAAATGAAAATACCAATGATTTTCTCCTTTGTCACATGACTCCGAGCAGCAAGGCTTAAAGCGGCTGTGCAATTCTGCAGGAGATGGCCGTGCTGTGGCCAGAGCCATGACTCTCTCTTGATGTGCCGACCAAAAAATTGGAAGGTTGGGAGGGGGTTAAACCATTTCTAGGCCGTTGTCAGCTGGTGGACAGTCCGAATTAGAAGTAGGGGGCTCATCACTTTGCACAACTGATGCATCTCCTGGCTTTTGGGTACTATGACAATGGAAAGTCCCTTCTGCAAGTTCACACTGCCTCTGTACTTTCCCACTGTGTTTCAAGTACTGAATAGTCCCCCAGGCGACACTGATTGATCTTTTGTGTTGGTAATTTATTTGATTACTTTCCTCTTCAGCCATTTAGTTTGCTGCCTTCCTATTTCAAGGAAAGATGTGTTCAGCTGCTAATGCCGGGCTCTCATTTGAATAGGCTTCAGTCTCCTTTTTCCTTTTTGGGAAAATTTTAGGAAGTGATAAAATTTGTCAGGGTTGCATTTTTTGATTGTATATAGGAGAGGGTCTCTTATATTAGCAAAAACTTTTAACTCCTGACTAGCAGCCCTGTCTTGTATCTTTCCATCCCTCCTCTAGTCAGGCTTTTTGAACTCGAAAGGTATCAAAGGATGGGGGGGATTGAGAGAGGAAATGCAGGCTTTACCTTCTTTGACAAAAAAAGGATGAAACCATTCCGTGGGCCCATATGGGTTGGGTCACCGATTTATTTTGTCCCCTCTCTTCTGGTTTTTAGTGAATCTACTTGACACAAGCACTGCACAGGGTGAACTGGGCTGGCTTCCAGACCCTCCGGAAGTAGGGGTGAGTACCCACATTCAAGGAAGGGGAGCCACTGGCAGTATTAAATTATGGGTAAATAGAGTCCATGTTGAAATTTCACCCTACCTCTGGAAACTGACCTTCTGAGGCTCCACTCCCTCCTGGACATTTTAGGCTTTCTAAGTCTCTCTCTCCCTTCACCTGTGCAACCTCACCCCTAGCCAGGTTTTTAAGGACTGATGCCTATTGACTTCCAGCATGTTTAAACATATCCTTGAAATATATCCTTTCCATGAAGTAATAAAGCAATGAAGAAAAATGAAAAAATCACTTAATCACACAGTTTTTTGTTCTGTCATGCTGCACATAAATCTCATATCTTTTTTTTTCCAGGAAAATAGGCAGAGAAAAAGTATTTCTGTCTCCAGCTCTCAAAAAATTAGAAACACATTATAGGTTTTTTAATTCAGCAGCTGACTGAAGAAGTTAACTCATGGGGCAGCAATCTGCCCATGTGGGTGGGCTGCAAGATTCTCGGACTTTACACCAAGCTGTGGTGTTTGGCACACACACTCGACAATGAGAGAGGAATTTCCCTTCGTGACTGTAAAACTGAGTTGATGGAAGTGCTTCAAAATGTACTTCTGAAACCACTGCAACATTGGACCCTGAAAGACAGCTGAACTCTCAGCTATTTTTGTACAAGTATGCCTATTTTGTATGAAGCATGGCTGAGCAGTCCCTTTGGTGTCACAACTTACATCAGTGCAGGTGGTTTCCTTTGTGGTAGCAGTACTATGGGAGTGGTGGAAGGAAGGCACAAATAAAAGGGAATTCAGGGACTGTGCTGCGGTAGTTAGCACAGTAGTTAGCATGTATGTCAATTCACAGTTTCAGTTCCTCATTCATGCTCTTGCATTTGTAGCAAGTCCCAAGCTTTCCAATGGAGATTCTTCCTGTTATACCCTTCCTGTTATAAAGTAGGCCTGGGTTCAGCCTGTTCCTAACTCATTTCCATAACTTTCCTCTGTCATGCGTTGTGTCTGGTTTAAATCCACCCCAGCCTCCTACTCCTCCCGGTAGCCTTGCTGGGTGAAGTAGAGCCAGACAGTGAGGTTCTCCTCTACTGGCATAACTGCATTTGTTTCATTAGTAAAGCTGTTTTGGTTATTATTAGTAGTATTATTATACCCTGCTCAAAACAGGTGCCCTAATGAGACATACATGTAGATCATGTTTTGCCCATTGTTCCCTTTGTTGTCTCATCAACTCTCCGTGTGGTAATTTTACCCCAACTTTAGGCTCCAGGCATGTTCAGGATGAAGTTTGTCTCTTGAAAAGATTGAAAAGAAATAACTGAAAAGTGTGTTCTAAAAAAAAATCTGATAGAAAGAAAATAAAACCTTTATTACAGAACATCTGAGTGTTGCACAGTAGGTTCAGAGGAGTGTTGGGAGTTGGCAAATCCTTCTACTTGTGCTACATTTGCTTTTTAAAATATGTGTATTCAAAATATACAACTGAGACTCAGTTACAATTGTAACTGAGAATTGTTGAAAATGATGGGGAGCGTGGCTTGAGAGAAATCAAAGCTAACAGGTCAGGATATGGATGACTGATAAAACAACAGAGGATGAAGAATAGATTCATTGACTTCTCATAAGCAACTCTTTTGAGGAGATTTGTCTAATTACATCATTTCCCAAACTATTAGGTGGAAGTCTGACAAATTGCCACAAGCAAAAAGGGAACAATGACCGATTCTCTCGTAATCAGAACTTTGAACAGGTGTTTCTGAAACCATTCCTTCAAAATGAAGAATTTAATATGTTCAAAAAAGAATGGAAATTAATTCAGAACTTTTTTGGACAAAAAAGGGCCAAGATTACTACTGAATAATCTGACTAGGTTGATTAGTAACAGGCTGGAAACGTCTGAGCTGTGTTGCACACAGAGCCAAAGGGTGTACTTCATGTAACACTGCTACTTGTACCTAACCTCAGACGCTGGAGATCTCCCATCCATGAGCTGGATTTGTGTCAATATCCTTATCGCACAGAGGAGGAATTTGCTGTGGGGAATTTTCATGCTTTATATAGGCAAGGCCCCCGAGGCATGGCCCAGAAGAGGTTGGCTAAGTCTGTGGAGGCAGAGCTACACCTTTTTTTTCTCCTTGTAGCCAATGACAGAGGATGAAGTGGCTTGCCAGGTGTGGTTGTTTCATGGTCAGACCACAGCTGTATCCAGGGTAGAAAATACTCCCGTTAACACACAGGCTCAGCCTGAGAACTCCACTCAGTTTTGGACATTACTTCAGTAGTTCAGAATTTCTGCACCACATTAGCCAGCATCTTGCTTAAACTTAAGGGTAGTCTTTGAGTGAAAGTCTCTGTACTTTAAGTAAAGTGTCTGTAGAGTTTGTTTTCTTTTTTTTTTTTTTTGTTATAAGGTTTGTGCTGCCTTGCTTTGTAGTAGCCATTTAGAAAGGGTTTCATTCACTTAAGGCTACTATTAGAAACTAGGCTTTTAAAGAGGCAGACTGTAGTTCCTATAATCCCCTTTTGTCTACCTTAACACCCACCATCCCTCTCCTAATTATCTAACATATTCCTTGATAATTATTTTTTGGCTTTGAAATTTTGCCACATCAGCGCCAGGTAGGCATAGAGAGGTGTATTAATGTACTAGGGGTAGATTTCCATCTTTTAACATATATTAGAGAGCCAGTGATCACTTTTAAGGTGTCAGGAGTACAGAATTAATTTACTTGCTTTCACATTTCTTTAAGACTCCTCATGCTGCACAAACAGTCTAGCTACCTGAACTGGGTTCAGATACCACTGAAACTGTTCAAAAAGGACCTCTCAAATCCATTCATGAACAAATTCACTTATCAGGCATGGCGGCACTGCTTCTTGGCAGCTTGTAAAACAGCATAAAAAGTTATTAATCACTAATTTGCTTTCAAATATAATTGCATCAACTGTGAACAGATTGTGATGAGGAATTATGCTTTCCTCTTGCATTTTACTTTTAATAGACCCTAAGCTGCCCCAGCCAGGCTTTGAAGTTAGCCTTGTTCTGAGCAGGAGATTGGAGTAGAGAATCAAAGGTCCTTTCCCGCCTAAATCTTTGTGTTTTTGTGATAATTTAGAACTGTTTGTTCATTAGAATTCTGAGCTTGAATTTTAAGCCCAGGTACAAAAGGTCCTCATGATTTTATGTTTTAATTTTTTTCATGATATTATGAAATAGCTACTCCTATGGATTTTCTGTATCAGCTTATGTAGGCCTATGATACAACATACTGAGGAATCCAATATTTGTCTTTAATGCTGTGATTATCTCACTCCAAGCTTATGGGCCTATCTTGAATTTTTCCTTTTATCCACAATTTCCAGTTTTTGTGTACATGAATAGCTTTTGCATAATCCTGTCATACTTCCATGAGTACATGTGGCCACTTAAGTTCCAAGCTGTTTCTGCTGGAGAATGCTGTGCACTGGGCTTCTCGATATGACTTTCTCTCTTTATATTGTTGAATGAATTGTAAGTTAAACACACTTTATTCTTTTTTAGCTGCTACATTTTCTTGAGAGATGTGCTTTCACCAGATCTACAGCTGTCTTTGCTTGTAAAAGGGTCCTTTTTAATGGTGACTTTGTTTTCTAATCAGATGTATGTTATTTCAGGAATCATGTGAATTCTACTGTTGCCAAATTGTGACATATTTATTACATATTAAAAATTTGGCAAGGCTCAGTTCTCAGCTGATAGCTGGTTTGTGGAGCTTATTTTTCCCAACTTACATTCCTGCATGGATCATAGCATTACTAAAGCTTCCAAATTACTTTCTTAGTCTCCTTTCCAGGCTGCTGTTGTTCTCAGTCTTCTATTCACAGTGAGGAGGAGGATATAATTATTTTCCTGCCTATTCCATATTCTTGCTTCCTTCCACACAGTACTTCAAAGCATTGCTAGCAGTTTCAAGCTTTCTACCAGTTTCCCAGTGTGCATGGAACTTGATCTGCTCAGCTTTTCCAGAGTCTCCTTTCAAACAAGACTGAGGATGGGCATGTAATGCCAGTGGCCTAACATATCCCAAAGGCTGTGAATGAATGTCCACTAACTACAACTATTGTGGCTCCAAAAACACCTGAAAACTTTGGAAATTATGTGATCCTTCCTTCTTCAGGAACATGAGTTCTGAGTTCTGTGCCTCATATTCCATGGAAAGTTTAAATATGACCGTAGCAACTGCCAAAGCTATGTGAATGCAATTGGATTAAGCCCAAAAATCAGAACTTCTTTTTATGCTGTTTTTGTCCTTTTAAAACCCAGGCATAGTTCAAATTCTACACTGATAAATTTTTAGGTAATGGACTAGATCATGTACCTGTGACCTGTCAGCAACTTCTGTATCACTGACCACACCATAGCATTTACATGCCTTCAGGTTCTAGCAAGGTGAGGTTGTGTTCCACCAGACTCAGCAGTCCCAGATTTCGGTATCAGCTGATGGCTGGTTTCTGTTCCACCACTTCTTGGTCAGACAGATAGTCCTGGTCAGGAAGGAAATAGTGCTGTGGGGCACACAGCCTTCAACCTGCAAGCAATTCCAGCACAGCACTCCTATCTTGTTAAACCTGGGCAGTTCACTTAGTCAGACTCGATGATCTCTTACTCATAGTCTTACCTGGAAGAATCTCAGCCAGTCAGCTTTTTGTAGCATCCAGAGGTGGTGTGAGAAACAGCCATCAGAAAAGCTGTTCTGTGCACCTCTTCCTGCAGCTGCTGTTCATGCGTGTCCTTTAGGAGCTAACTCAGAGGAGTGTCATCACCTCTGAAGCTGGAGTAGAGTAGCAGTTTACATCTCACTGCTCTCAGTTTAAGTATCAGGCATAGGGGATTAGCTCCTCTGAGTGAACAGGATCTGTATAGAAATAAGACAAAAATGCTTAGTAAAGTCAACAACTACCTGGAAATGGGAGCAGCTCTGGCTTCAGGATTGTATCCTAACATGACCTGCTGCTGTTGATCTGTGGACTGGTAGAGAGGTATTTGTTGATGATATCCTGTTAATTGAAAATTAGTTATTTTGTGCCAATTTGGGAGGGAAGGAAAAAAAATTGTTATGTACATCTAGATATACTTTACTCCGAAGTGTGAGAAGGGGGAATACAAACCAGCGAGATGAGAACGAGTGAAGTGTAAATTAACAGCTGTAGGGAAGGCCAGATTGCATGAGCCACCAACTAGGCAGCCTAGGATGGAGTCACTGCCAGAGACCCAAGGAACAATCTTGGCCAGTGTACTCTGTGTTGTGACCCAAAGGGCAGAAAAGAACCGAAGATACTGTACAGCCATGACATTCATCACCACGGCTGCTCAGGCACTGTGGTGGTGACAGCCCTGTTGCCTGGCAGCTTCAGAAAGCTGCTTCATTCTTTTATAGCTGTTGAATGAGTGGACAAGGTTCACTGAACTTCCTTGTGTCAACACAAAAGCAGCACAAGTCAGCTGGAGCTTTGAGATTAACCTGCCTATAGCATGGTCCTCCAAGAAGACTAACAGGCTATTTAAAATAATAATAATAATAATATTAAAACCCAAACAAAACAACTTCTGTTATAATACAAACTAAAATACTGGGGAGTTTGCAGGCAAGCAATTAGAAATAAAAAGCTTTACATCTTTTGTTGCCTGCTGTGTCCTTGAAGGATGAACCTACACTTTGAACTGTGATTCTCACCATCTCTGAAGCAGATCTGCAGAAAAATATTCCCATGATTTATTTCTTATAAGGTTATTTCCATTGTTTTCAAGGCCTAGTTTCTGGCTTCTCATTGCTTGACCTGGATATTGGCAGCTCCTCACATGACTTTCAGGCTGCCATCTCCTGCAGCTTCTTTTCTTCAGGCAGGTTTGATTATCATCAAGGCATAATTACCTCATCCCTGTGTGGGATTCTACCTGATCCATCTTTAAAGGAACTTATACAAAGAGAGCAGGTATTGCCCATCACCATCAGACTAATTTCCAGCTTCTCTGTAAACACTAGAAGTACATTTGGCACACCATACAAAACCACAGCTCACAATATAAAGCCCTTTACCTTGAAAAAAATGCAAAAAAAAATCACTTCAATTTACAATGGATCCTATGCAATATAAAGCAAAAATAACATGAGAGCTAGCATTTGCTTTATTGGTAAAATGACTTTAGCCATGAATTCTGATCTCTTAAGGTGCGCAACCTGATTTTTCACTCCAGACCTTTTTGTAGTTATTGATACTGTTAGTGAGTGTTAGTAAAACAGGTTTATACAAAACAAGTGTTCCAGACCAGCTAGGTGAAATGTTGGACTAGAGTATAATTATCCCTCATCTAGCACCATCTGTTGTGACCAGAACTGTTTTCATGCAAGACCTTAATGTGGTCAGGCAGTTCAGAGAATGAGCAGATAGCACAACGTGGGTTTGATGAACAGGTTCTGTAATCAATGCACTGGTGCTCAGTGTCTCACATTAACACCTTATCTTCCCATAAGAGCATGAATACCAGTTAAATTGAAAGGACATGGGTGGGATGGAGACTTATGTGCTAGTGCCCTAAAGAATGAGTAATTACATAATGGAGTTGCTCCTCCCTGAAAATAACCAATGGATCATTGTGGGGAAAAAATATACCTGTAAAGATACTGTAGATAAGTAAACATCTCTTCTGTGTTGAGTTGTGTCAAAAGCTCCGTGATGATGTGATGAAATTAAAATTGCCTGACCATAACCAAATGATCAAAGAAATAAGAGCAGCCTCAGCTCTTCTCAGATTTAAAGTTACAGGACTCATGAAGTGTCTAGATGTCACCACGCTTCTTTCATCATCATCATCTAAATTGTCTCCCACACCAGCAAAAGAACTTCAAAGAGTATTGAGAAACTGTCACTAAAGGGTCACAGAAGCTTCAATTCTGGAATACACCACTGTGGTGATGCTATTTTTGGTTGGCTGGTCCAGCTTGCCTCCTGACAAATTTTTGTCAGATGTATTTCAACTGAAGAGAAGCTCTTCACTGTATCATACTAGGTGCCAGCAAGGTGCCTCTCTTGTCACTGGCTTTCCTTTGGGGAAACTACACTATGATTTTAGCACACTTGTAATTACCTTCAGTGCTGAATGTGTTCCAGGAAGGTTTTTTGACATGGTAGCGTGCAAATGCTACTATACAAAAGTCAAGGCACTCCACAGGCAAGATTGCAGAGATTAAAACTGTTCAGCGACACATGGTCTCCTAGGTGGTTTCAGGCTTAGCACACCAGTGATGTATTGTTGCTGAAAAAGGTTGCTGGTTTGGGACCTTGCAATTTTTCTTCAGGAAGATATATAATGACCTCTAAATTCTGTTGAGAATTAAATGTTACACTTTCTATGCACAGGTACAATGTAGCTGGCTTTACTAACTTAGCTGGTCTTTTCATCTTAGTGAAATTTTCTAACCCAAAGTTAAACAAGTTATTGGATATCAGCATATGAACTCTTTGACTTTTCCTGTAGGACTTCTTATTAACATTTCCACTGGAGACATGCATCTTAGTTTAGTAACTTTAAGCCTACTGGCTAGATGCTTGCCTTGCTTTTGCTTCTTCAAGTCTCTTAAAAGTATCACTGTGCCTTTCCTCGGGTGTCTGCAGACTATAGATTGGAAGCCACTGTGCTAAGGTAATGTGAAAGTAAATGACATAGAGATCCCAGCAGGCAGGCTCTTTTCTGAAAAGAGATAGGGCAAGGCCCTAGCAAACTGAAGATGGAGACAGTATTCTTATTGCGAGTCACAAGCTCTCCTGACTCCAATCTGAGCCTACAATTTGCAGTATTGTCACCATCTGCTGCCTCTGTGACTGGTCACTATGTCTCCATTAGCAGGGATGAAATTTGTATCTGTTAACATTAAAAGATGTTTTAATGTTCTTTGTTCTTCCTCCCACCTAAAAAAGGCTAAAAGCAAAAGAGACCACTTCATTGATGCCTGCAAAACCTGAGACAGTGACTCCAAGATGTGCAAACTGTCTGTTTCCATCTTATGCCTGATGGTAGATGCTAGGAAGAGTAGCCCACAGATAGATGAAGGAATCACAGCTTGACCTAGATAAGATCCTTGACACAAACCTCATCTAGAGAATGTTCATTATACAGAAAAAGCAGAGTAAGCCTTCTGCAGGCTTCAGAGTCAACAAAGGCAGATATTAAAAGGCGCATACCTTATCTTTGGATTTTTACTCACATGACAGACCAAACCAATACTGTTTACTACAAGTATCTAGTGGTACCCTTCCAGGCTGTCATTGAAGTCATTCTGAATGGCCTTTATAAAGACAGCTTTCCTTACATGGAATCAAATCAATGTGAGAAAAGTTGCTTTCCTTTTTCCTGAACTTGCAGTGTTCAGAGGTTATTGACAGAGTACCTTTGCTTTGAGGTTGTTATTCACTCCAGTTGCTGTGCTGGAACCATTTTGCTCTGTATTACACAACTGCACCAAGATTTTCAAGAACAAACCTCTGGAACTAGGTGTCTGTGTTAGTATATGGATTTCTGAGAAGTGCAGAAAACTTATTTGTTCTCAGATTCAATGGCTACATAGTTAGACTTTTTAGGAATACAAGCTACTAACCTATGGCCTATATCTCCTGAATGTATTGGCATTTGTTTTCTTAGCAACTTTTAAAGAATTCTAAATTATCTTAAGAGTTTGAAGTCCAGTTTAAGGACAGGCTAGACTCTAACTTAAAAAATTTTTAAAAAGAGAGTTTAAAAGGCATTTTAAAGAATAACATGCAAAGACTTTAAGAACTCTTTAGCTTGCTTGGAGCAGGGAACTGGACTAGATGATCTCCAAGGGTCCTTTCCATCCTAAATTTTTCTATGATTCTGAATGTCATGAGAAAGTTTTTTATCGCACCAAAAAAACCACAAAATCACTCACTGCTAAAATAAGGAAGTCTGATTAACACTATTCTCCACTTCCAGAAGAATGTTGCCCATCCTATGGCCAGCTGGTGACTAGAGTAAGGCAAGAGTGTCTGGTATGAAGTGGGTAAAAAGCTGTATTATCAAAGGAGGTTGATTCAATGTCATTGGCAGACAAACTGCAGAGGCAAGTAATTAATATTGATTGAGCCAGACTTTACCACACATGTTTATTAAGAGCATTAAGTTAAAAATCAGAGGCATACTTTTTGATTTTGCAGCAGATTCTTTGAGGATGGGAGACAGTTGCCTGGCAACTTCTGGTCTCATCACCCTTTCATTAAATATTGTGTGTAACAGTTTTCCTCTACTACTTTGAATTTAAAAGCTTCACTGAATAATGAAAAGAAGTCAGAAGCATATTTAACAATAGTTCTGTACTGTTAGCATAAATAATATCCTCATTTTACTTCCTTTACCCATCAGCAGCAGAGTCTAGAAAAAACATGTTTGACTCCCTTGTTATTTCTTTGCACCACACTGCATATGAAACTGCGCAATTGTCAGTGCCAAGCATCTTTGCCCTGAAGAACTGAGTCAGGAAGAAGCTGGGCTGAGATGAGCTAAGAAATACAGTTAGCAGTTGGATTTTTTTTTTCCAGCAGTCGAGTTTAAAGGAATTTTTTCTTTAATATTTTTTAAAATTTTTTTTTGCTAGAGTTGTCACCACCAAAAATGAAACTTTGGTCCTATGTCATGTATGCTTTGAAAATGTATTTTCAGGACAAGTACCATACCAGCTCATGTCTTCCAGTGAGACATGCAAAAACCACTTTCTGGTGACACTTGACTGTGGTACTGCCTTGGGATAAACTGCTGATGGAAAGTTGTCTAACTCTCAGCCTCAAATTGCAATTATGCTTTTCCCTGGCAGATGCACATTGAAAAATGCTTCTAAAAGCCAGTCCTAACATTGGCAGTGTATGAGAGCTAGTTTGCTCTTATTCTCCTTCCTAACTTCTTTTCTTCTGCTTCAATATACTTGAAGGATGCATTGTAAATTCAGTTCTGTAACGTTTTCTAGAAGGTTTTCAGTTAAAGACTTCAAGAGTTCATTAAGTGATTGTCCCTTCTGCTTGATCAATTGGGATTTATCTATCCATATCTTTCTTTGTTTTGCTATCATAAATCCTTTGACCTCCAGTGAGCGAAATAAGTATAAATCCTGTCTGCTGCAGGTCTATGCCAGCTGGATCAGATTACGAGGGTGGGGTAACACTGGGGATTAATTGTGTGGAGAAAAAAGGGAACAAGAAGGGACACATAGATACCATTCCCAGAACTTCCTGGGAGGAGACTGCTAGTATGCACTTAGGTAAGAGGCTGAAATCATGCAGAGAGGAGCTTGTGCTATCAGCAGGACTTCATGGCTTGGAGAAAACTCTCCAGAACTGTTCAGAGTGGGGCTGTGTAGGAAGTATGCTCTAAGTCATGGCATAAAACCTGAGCCTCTTTGGCACTCTGTGGGTCCATCTCATGTATTCATTCCACTAGCAGAGTGGCCTGATCTGTGGGAACACAAGCAGTTTTGCTGTGAGCACAGGAGGTGGTAGTGCTGAAGAAATGTGTGAATCTCATGCTCAGCCCATGAGATTTGACAAGTCTGGAGTAACGCAGAGACTGAGGCCTTGTTTAAATTGCATCTTAACCTGGGGTGTGATTTAAAACCAAGATGCTTAAACTTGTGCCAGTACTTATGTGAGCACTTCTTTCAATTTAATTTGATTAAACATTTAAAGCATAATGAGAAAGGCCGTCTTAGCATTGGTGAAAAAGGATGTAAGTTATTTTCCCTGTGGACAAAACCTTGCTTTCCAAACTTTCAGTTCTCATGTAAATTACTCAAAAGAGAATGTTCTTTGCATTTTGTATTTGACCTGTGGTAAGGAAAGAAAAACTAGAACACCTAAAATATGGCAAAGGTATATGTTAAAATCAATATCAAACTTTATTAGATTCATGCAAATAGTATTAGTAAGGTCATATAACCAGCTGGGCCCATATCCTCCTCTCAGCCATTATTTGCCTGGGGAAGATGCAGGACCTAAATGCAATATGAAGTCAGGAAAATCAACTCAGTTTTAATAGCTAAATTAGGTTTTGCAAAATATCCCACTTAAAGCATGAACTCCAAGTTAATGAGTGCTTGCTCTAGAATAGTCCTTCTGCAATTTTTTTTTTTAAATCCTTTCCATTATGCCAGGCCGTTTTTTCTCTTACCCCTAAATGCTGTGCATTATTTCCAGATAATAGTCCTGGTTTGGTAGGTCCTACTGAACACCCTGAATGTAAACTGTGGTGAAGTGGCCAATACATGGGAGTAGCAGGTCTTTTTCTCTATCTCAAAGGTAAGGCAGTGCGTGAAAGAATTGGAACCAAGGTAGGGTGAAGGGGATCTACAAAGGTCTATGTAAGTCAGATCATAATTGCAGGAGCCTCTTTGCTCCCTATGTACAGAGTTTAGGCAGCCATGGGGCTCTAGACCAGACGCAGCTTTCACTGAGTGTAAGAGACTTTTTAGCTGGCCAGGCTTTGGGCCCTGCGTAAGAATTGATTTTTAGGCAAGATTTTGTCCTATTTGAAGTGAAACTTGTTTCTCACATCTGCCTAACAGTATGTGTTTTCTTCTCCCCTGGGAGCAGTGGAGTGAAGTGCAGCAGATGATAAATGGTACCCCGATCTACATGTACCAGGACTGCAGCGTGCTTTCCGAGGGCGACACCGATCACTGGCTTCGCACCAACTGGATTTATCGGGGTGAGGCAGCCTCGCGCATTTATGTGGAGTTGAAGTTTACTGTGAGGGACTGCAAGAGCTTCAAAGGTGAAGTGGTGACCTGCAAAGAGACCTTTAATCTCTATTACATGGAGTCTGAACAAGATGTCGGGATCCAGTTCCGCCGCCCACTGTTCACCAAGGTCTGTATTGCTGGGGGGGAAGACTGAGTCATATCTTTAAGCTTAAACTTGTCATATATTTCAGCTTAAGCTAGGTGTGTCTTGCTGGCTGGGACAGGCCAGGAGAACCAGCATCTGAGAAGGGCATGGATACTAAGTGCTGTCCTTAGAGTAAACTTTACCTCCAGTGCCCTCTGTGATGCTCAGAGCAGTCTTTCCCACAGGAGGCATAGGAGGTTTCAAATGAGATCAGACCTGTGTTCTGCATAACCTCTTATTTAACCAGACACCACGTAGGTAAGGATTCTAAAGGGTTGTGACAGGGCTGGATGGTTACACCAATTTTTAGAAGGAGTAAAGCAGAGACCAAAGGAATTTTACTTGCCTTAGGGAATAAAACAAGATTAGACCAAGCAAAGAACAGAATCCAGTTCAGGTGTCAGTGGTCCTGATTATTTTCTCTGATTGCCATGAAGTAGGGTCTTGTTTCATAAACCTGGAGGTGATGGTTTGCTACTGTGAAATTCTCACTGGTGTGAAGCATGCTGTATTTTACCTGCTGTTCTCCTCAACATTGTGCCCTCTTGCCATGGACACATTAGAACTGCAGAATAGAGAACCTCTACTTTTTTTTATTTTCAGAGTAAATTCTCTAAGCCACAGCTAATAGAAGCCACAGACCTAAATTATTTCACTGCCCTTTCCTTTACAGTTTAAATGGGATATGATGGAAACAAAGAGTAGTAAAGGCCACCACAGGCAGAGCAGATCTCTGGTAACGGATTCCACTCCCTCCCCAGTGCTCCTCCACCTCCCCTGCAGCCTACAACATGAATTTGTGCGAAACCTCCACAACTCCTAAACATGCTTTATGATCCCTGCCAAATGCAGCTGCTCTACAGAGCCTTTCATCTCCCATCCAACTACAAGGAGTGGGTGGTGTCGTACAATGGGAAGGGGCCTGTGGAGGAGAGGATCAGTTATCAGGCTCTCCCACCAAGAAGAAAGGCTACCCCACCTGCAGTCCAGCTCTTCCATGTCACAGGGTGTCACAGAGGCCTTTCCCATTTGCTCAAGCATGGAAAATATCCTTACTCGCTCATTCAGTCTTACCCTTTGTTTTCAGAGGCAGTGGGAATGCAAAAGCATGGGAGCATTTTTCACCCAAGTAACTACAGTGCTGAAATATGTTGAGTGCAGCACAATGAGCACCTTACAGTAGATGATCTGAACTGCAGCCACAACCACCTAAAAACAAGTGGCTATAATTGTCTGGTTGGCTTCAAAACACAACTCTTGAGTGGTCTTGTGAATTTACTGCATGCAATTTGCAAACAAAGAAAATTATCACAGAAAAAAGATTTTTCTCCTGCAAGGGGCAGTTCCTGAAGACCTCTGAAATCAGACTTGGAACACAGGGTACTGTAGAAGACCAGTGAATGACTACAAAATAGTTGAAGGAGATGATGGATGGAAGGTACAGAGGCAGGAAAAGATGCCCACCCCATTTTTAACACCTCTTCCAAGTGCAAAGAAAGTATGCAGCATGGTAGCATTAGCAGAAGTTGACCAGAAGGCCCCTAAAAGCCCTTAGTGTAAAATAAACTTGAGAGGCATGGGTATCTCAGCTGCTCAGATGGTAAAGCTGTTGTCTTTCTCTTTTTCATGTAGCTCAACACTGTGGCGGCAGATCGAAGTTTCACAAGCAGAGACATTGAGTCGGGGGCCATGCAGCTGAACACAGAAGTGTGCCCCATTGGGAAGCTCTCTCGCCGGGGCTTCTACCTGGCTTTCCAGAACTCTGGGGCTTGTGTAGCGATGGTGTCTGTCCGAGTGTATTACAAGACTTGCCCGGAGGCGGTGCGGGGCCTGGCCCGCTTTCCAGAGACGCTGGCAGGGTCAGAGGGGCTGACAGAAGTGCCTGGGGTCTGTGTGGAGTATGCAGCTGAAGAAGAGGGCTCTCCCCCCAGGATGCACTGCAGCACTGATGGGGAGTGGCTGGTACCAGTGGGACGATGCCTTTGTGCTGTGGGGTTTGAGGAAGTCGATGGGAGCTGCGTAGGTGAGTATGCAGACACTAGCTGTAGGCCATGGGAGAGGTTCCAGAGAGCTAGAGATCAGAGTATCTGTAAGCAGAAAGTGGGATCAGGGGAGTCAGTGTGGTCTACCTTTCCCTTGCCTACCTTCTGTATTTTGTATCTTTCCTTCTCCTTACCTTCTCCTAAGCTTCTCTTTTAAGTTCTGATTTTTCTCATGTGTCAGGTGTAAGACCTGCACGCACCTCTCCACTCCCTCTTGGGCTTCATCCAGGAGCTTTCAGCTCTGGAGCTAGTTTCTGCGAGCTGTAACTATGTGATTGACACTGACTCACTCAACAACTGGTTCTCAACTCTTGAACAGCAGCCTTCTTCTCTCAGGGCAGACAGGTTAGACACACAGAGTGGGTATTTGTCCTGTGACTAGAAAGATGAGAGGCAGAGGGGATAGGCTTCTCCTCTGTCCCTTGTTCTTCTTGGACTGGGACGGCTCTTCTGCCATGGAAAACCATGTACAGCATATTGTGCAATACTGTGGTGCAGGCTCTTCTGAAGAAGAGCAATTAGCCATCAAGAGTCACTGGGGTGCTAGTCACAGCAAGCAAGGATTGTTGGAGTAAGAAGTGCAGGGCTCTCTCTTGGCTTCAGAGGGGACAAGATTCAGCTTCTAAAGGCAATTTAGTTTGACATGTGTGATGTTTTGGGGGATATGTATTACTGCAGGGAGAGAGGTAAAAGAAGATCTCTGCTCTTGTTGACAGAGCTGTATGGCACAAGGCTAAAGCCATAGGGATCCATGCAGTGCTCTCAGATTCAGCAGCTGCCCTATGTCTCTGCTTTGCTCTGCTACAGGGATCTGGTGTCTCTATGAATCCCTACTGCTTGCTGCTTATTTAACTTGGAGAGCTGGAGAAGGTTGAAGCACAGGATCCTTGCCCTCCTCCAGCAATCCCCTCTCCTTGCACAGCCTAGCCAGTTTTTCCACTTAGGTGCTACAGAGCTCTCCCCGCCCTCCTGAGAGCACTCCTGTGGGAAGGGGCAGGGAAGCTGTCATGTCTGGACAAGCCTCGCCTGCTATCGCAGCACAGGTTCATTCTACATCTGTGCTTTCATCCCACTCCGCCCAAGTACAGCTGTACCCAGAAGTAGGTTTTGCAGGATTAGTACAGACTGGAGAGGTCTCCCAGGAGAGGAAGGGGAGAACCTAGTAGGAGTAGGGAGAGGTACTTTATGACCAGGATAGTGTCTTATTGGAGCATCAGAGAAGAAGTTATGCAGGGGTGTATCTCAGGATCTGCTCCCTCAGTAGAAAAGACCAGATTCTGCAATGGACTGTGAGCAATCCAGCTAAGGATGAAGACTGAAATCACAGATTGACTTTGTCCTCAGAACAGAGGAGGTCTTCTTCAGACATGTGAAGTGTGACAGGATGGAAGACCTTGCATTCTGATTCTGAGTTTTCCCTAGAGTAGGAAGGAAAAAAAAGGGAAAGCTGCACCTTTGCATTTTAATGGATAAAAGATCCTGACTTTTCTTACAGGACAGGAGACAAGAGAAAGCCAGAGGGTGAGGTCCTTAACTAGTTTCCTCAATCTCTTAGTGAATTCCCAGCTGTATAAAGCTCTGCTGGGTGCAGAATGGCTCAGTCACCATACAGTCCCAGAAAAGCTGTGCCTGCCCCAGAGCATTCAGACTTTGCTGCACATAAACCCAGAGCTCGTGATAAATTTCCCTAGTTATGTAATCTGCTGTGCCCACGGAGGCCGGCTGTGCCCCTGCCTGTGCTCTGGTTCCTCGCTGGGCTCTGCAGGGCGGCACATGAGCCTTGCTCCCCGTCAGCCCCGCTCTGGCGCCGGCAGCTTCCCGGCCTGGCTGCCAGACTCACGAGGGGCACCTGCAGGAGTAAGCAATGAAGGAAGCGCCCCAGCCATCCTCTCTGCCCTCTGGTGCTTAGTGAGCCGGCTCCTTCCCAGGCTTGTTTCTCCTATCGCGCCGCCCGGAGCGGATGCCCAAGGCCCGGGGAACCCGGGGGCCAGCGGGGCTGGGTGGTGGCAGAGGCTGCTGGCTGTGCGCCNCCGCTCCCGCCCTCTGCCGGCCGCCGCCTCGTGTGGCCCCCGCTCCTGCCTCGCCTCCCGGCCCTGTCCCTGCCACACGAGTACTCCGTGCCGCTCCCGCCCTGCGGCCTCCCCGCCAGGCTGAGGTCTCCCTGCAAGGCATCTCCCTCTTGGAGGGGCTCGGCGCCGCCGGTGGCGCAGCAGATGTGGATGCTGGGCTGGAGTGGTGCTGGAGCTCAGAACTGGAGGACCAGAGGCTCTCCTGGGGTCGGAGTTACCTGTTCCGGAGCTAAAGTCTTATAAGGAGCGGCTGGGGGAGCTGCGGGGTGTTCAGCACGGAGGCTCAGGGGAGACTTTTCACTCTCTACAAACGCCTGAAAGGAGAGTTTAGCTGGGTGGGGATCAGTCTCTTCTCCCAGGCAAGTAGTGACAGGACTAGAGGACGTAGTCTTTAGCTGTTTGAGGTTGGACATCAGGAGGAATTTCTTCACATAAGGAGTAATCAGACACTAGAGTGGGCTGCCAGTGCAGGTGCTGGAGTCTCCATCTCCAGAGTTGTTTAAGGAAAGACTGAGTGTGGCACTTAGTGCCATGTTCTAGTTGACAAGGCTAGTTGGCATGACTATTGACATTCAGTCACATGTTGGACTTGTTGATCTCAGAGATCTTTTCCAGCCTGATTCTGTGAATTTTGCGAAGGTTCCCAACCCCAAATTTTTGTAATATACTTGCAGACCATCTCAACCTGATAACAGTGCACATATATTGTGTCCTATCTGTGGCAGGTAGTATTATACAGGCAACATTTTGTGTTAGACAAGAATGTAGCCATGCAATTCCTTTGTTTTCCATGTCAAAGCTCTCCTGACCCAAACTGATTCAATGCCAGGAACTCTCAAATCTTAGCTGGAGCAAAGTGGCCAGAGGCCTCAAAACTTTCATCTTCAGTCCAGCATGTAGGAGTGTTCTCAGCTGTGAGCCTAAAGATCAAAGTAACTTTTACTGCCTGTTTCTCAAAGGGATGATTTGATCAGGAGGGTAATTGGAATCTCTTTGGGCTGTGACAATCAATACTTGAGCCTTTTAATTATTTTCAATGGCCTCATTTGCTATCACTAATCACATATAGTTGCATGATTGTATCAGAATGATAGATTTTCCTGAGTGGCTCTGTCATTTCCTGGAATCAGAAAGTGCTGGTTGCTCCTTGTGATTATTTCTCTTTTCTGAGCTCTTTAAGCATCTCTTCTGGAGACTGATGGAGTCTTGTTTGGCTTGTTTGTGTTAGTGGAAAGTTTTCAAGGTCCCTCAGGTGTTCCTCTGTGTCACATAGTAGGAATGGCTGGGTTGTTTTTTTTGTCTTCTGAATAAAGAATCATTTCCTATACTACGCTCCACCACAGTAAGCCATTTGTGTGAGGCTCCTGAACAGATGGTTTTCTCCATTGGGATTTCTTGACGGATTACACAGGATATTGTTGCTTTTATAGTGCAATATAAAAAGGATCATTCCCTCAATGTGCAAGTTAAATGCAAAGTGGTAGCTCTGACGGACAGTTAGCGTATGCATTTCTTAACCATCTGATAAGCAATAGGTTGTATGTTTCTTTAGCTAAAGAACATTTGATTCATTTAGCACAGGCTGGCAAACCATTAAATTCACATGTTGCCTTAGGCTCGCTCAGTCACTGATTTTCTTCTCCTGGCTACACAACCATGGAGGTGAAGCATTGACCTTGAGACAACTGGTAAGCTGACCAGTGCTTCTGTGGTTCGAACTAATACTAATACAGCAAAAACAGGTTGTCAGATGTTGTACTAAGAGGTTGTGGCTTCTCATTTTTGTAGGACTGGAAGTAGAAAACATGTGACACCTATTCCCTTGTAGTCTGTGTTGGCTCCATAGCCAGTTACGCTCAATACTGTGAGGTGAGCTGATGGCTTCCTAGATATTCCCCAGGGCTCTGCTAGGCGATGCTCTGATACAACACTTGAAATCAGCAAAGATGCTTCTGCTAAAAATCCTACTGGCTACCCCATATGAAGCAAACAGAAGACTCTGAGGAGTGCAAGGATTTGTAGCAACTATTTGTGGTTCTTATTTATGGTGTGGAAAGCTTGAAGGACAAGGTGGTGACCAGTCTGGCTTTACATTGGAAGAAGTCTCTGAGGTTGACTGGATTCTGTATTCATATAGCATCTGTGAGGAATTAGATCCCCTTCTTTGGTCTACGAGTCCTGTCATAATACTGATGCTACCTTGAGTTTGCATATTCTCTCTACCTGCTCTGAGATGATCGATCTAGGTGACTTCCAGGTGTCCCGGTGTTCCTTCCAACCTAAATATTTCTGTGAACTACAAAAAATAAAGATAAAGGAGCGTTCAAAAAGCTGAGCAAAACTGCCAGGCATTTGCTTTTTTGTTGATCTGGGTTTATTGATTATCTTATGTTGGCTTACTTGCTCTTGCACAGCCTGCCAGCGAGGCTTCTACCGCCACTCCCTGGATACTAAACGCTGCCTGAAGTGCCCCCCCAACAGCTTGTCCAACGAGTCAGGGGCTACGTCTTGTTCCTGCAATGCAGGCTTCTACCGAGCACCTTCTGAGGGCCAGAACATTGCTTGCACCCGTGAGTTGCATACAGAAAGAACAATATCCACGCAGGCTGGGGGATGAACTTGTTGAGAGCAGCGCCACAGAGAGGAACTTAGGGGTACTGGTGGGTGAAAAATTGGGCATGAGCTAGCAGTGTGAGCTTGCAGCTCAGAAAGCCAAGTGTATCCTGGCCTACACCAAAAGCATGTGGCCAGTAGGGTGAGGGAGGGGATTCTCTTCCTCCACGTTGCTCTTGTGAGACCTCATCTGGAGGGCTACATCCAGGTCTGGGGCCCCCAGGACAAGAGAGACACAGGCCTACCTATTGGATGAGGTCCAGAGGAGGGTCCTAAAAATGACTGTAGGGATGAAACACCTCTCTTATGAGGAAAGGTTGAGACAGTTGGGATTGTTCAGCCTGAGAAGAGAAAGCTTTGGGGAGATCGTCTTGTGGCCTTTCAATACTTAATTGGGCCTGCAAGAAAGATGAAGAAAGGATTTTTATACCAAGGCCTGTAGTGACAGCACAAGGGACAATGGTTTTAAACTGAAAGAGGATTGATTTAGATGGGATATATGGAAGAAAATTTTTATGATGAGGGTGATGAGACACTGGAACAGGTTGTGGGTGCCCTATCCCTGGAAGTGTTCGAGGCCAGATTGGATGGGGCTTGGAGGAATCTGGTGTAGTCAAAGGTGTCCCTGCCCATGGCAGAGGGATTGGAACTAGAAGATCTTTAAGGTCTCATCCAACCCAAACCGTTCTGCGATTCCATGAACAATGATATGAGGGAAGAAACAAAAGGTTGGAAAATAGAGATGAGAGATCAGCGAGGGAGAGGCTGCAGTGGATAGAGGGCTCCATTTGAAATGCATCAGCGGATGAGAAGCTGTCTCAGAACTTTGGGCATTAACAGCTGGCTCTAACACTTCCTTTTGTGCTCTCTGTAGGCCCCCCCTCGGCTCCCCGCAATGTCAGCTTCTCCCTCATTGGCACCCAGCTGAGTCTGTGGTGGCAGCCGCCCAGTGACCACGGTGGGAGGAAGGACCTGACTTACACAGTCTTCTGCCAGCGCTGCCATTTCCCGTCCTGTGAGCCCTGTGAGGCTGGTGTGGTGTTCTCCCCCAGTGCCTCTGGCCTCACGAAACCTGCAGTGGATGTGGATGGCCTAGAAGGTTACACCAATTACACATTCACTGTGGAAGCCCATAATGGTGTCTCAGGAATGGGACCTGCTCCACAGAGAACTGCTCCAGCTGTCTGGGTCTCAGTTGGACATGCAGGTTAGCAGAAGCAGAGAATTTCTTCCTGCTCATTGTGAAAAGGAATCTCTGTGAATATTTAAGTTTTCTCCATCTTCTCCTTCTGCCTGACACATGTGTTGGTATGGTATGATAAGGATTCTGAAGTACCTCTGCCTCTGGCATGTGAGGTCCCTTAGGCATATTCCTTGCAAATCAAAGTAGCAGTAATCATTATCCACCAAGAGCTATGAATCCACCAAGAACTTAACACAGATGAGGAGGATGAAGCCCTCCCTGTCACACAGCCTAAGTATTGTTACCTGTGTGACAGGAAGAACGAGGGCTGTGTCATGAAGTATTTCCCATGACTCAGATATTGCAAAACACCAAACACAACAGAAACCCTGGTTTTGTAACTGGAAAAAAAATGTTTTGAAAGCATGGAGGGATGAAGATGTTAAGTCTTGACACATTTCTGTAGGTTAACTTCAATCTGGCTAGTCTGGCTGACCTGTAAATACTTTCCAGAGCATCGTGAAATGTGATTATAGAAGAAAGACATCACAGTGCTCAACAGCTCATGGTGCATTCCCCGCATTCTAATTTAGTAACAAAATATGACTTTTCTTCCTGATGCTATGCGGGGGCAGCACAACTCCTGAGCTAGAAAAGCTGAGCTACTTTTGGTTTGCCTCATCACTTCCTGGTGATGATGAAGGACAAGGAGAGAACCAGGCTTAACTCCTCAGTCCTTGCAGACTCTTGAGAATTATCTTTTTATGAACAGCATGCATTTGCAGTCAGCTGAGAGATTTGGAGCATTGAGTTTCACTGTACCCTTATGTAATGCAGCTGCATTCATAAATCATTACATAGGATAGCTGTGCTACTGCTGCTGTAGGAGCATAAAATCTTGACATTTTTTATTTTAAACTGGACACATTCAGTGCAGTCCTGGAATAAGGGTAATTTCTCGGAACATGGATTTTGTTTCGAGGGCCAAACAACATTAAGTTTCCACTCTTGGGACAGAAGCACACTATTCTCACAATGCAATTAATTAAAACCAGAGACCTTTTTTTTTTTTTTCCACCACACTGGAGAAAAATGATAGTGGCAATGAGACTTAGTTCCAATTGCATGGTATGACCAGAGCTTCTGGTGGAGAGAGAGAACCTAGTTGGCATTTTGTTTGTATTTCTCCCTCATGTTCTCTGTTCTCTCCCACTGCAGCTCCAGTGACAGTATCCCAGTTTATTCTGACACAAAGAGATGACAGTAGTCTTTCCGTTTCTTGGCTTGCCCCACGGCAACGCAGCCGGACCTCGGTGGAGTATGAGGTCATGTTCTTTGAGAAGGTAAGGCCTGCCTGATTTGCTCTTGCCCCTTTCACCCAAAGGGGTGGAAGTGTCCTCTGGTTCAGCATGCGTTTGTTACTTGATCCTGTTTGGTTCCTGCAGGGAGAGGAGGCGCGTTACACAGTGAAGCACCTTCTCGAGCCAAATGTCACTCTGAGAGACCTGCAGCCAGACACAGCCTACCTGCTCCGTGTGAGATCCATCACACCCCTTGGGCCTGGGCCCTACTCTGCAGAGCAGGAATTTCGCACCCTTCCACCAGGTAAAGGACAAGCACTGGTATCTCATCTGGAAGAAACTCACTTCCCCATCAGATAGTATGTTCTCATGGTACATGGGTCTCCTTTTGTGTTCTGCTGGCTGTAAGGCAAGACACCACTCTCCTGAGTTCCTTATCACCAGAGCCAAGCCTGTTGCTTTGTAAAGACAAAAGGCATTTTTCTTGTTTCCTTGCTGTCTTATAAAATCCGCTTGCACTTTCCCCTTTAAACCTGACCAGTCTCAGTTTAGTGTGTTGTACTGGCACAATACTTAACCAGACCATTTCGTTCCTGAAAAGCACTTTAATTTTGGCTAATGTTTCTAAGTTTGAGTGCTGGTCAAATGATTGTCATATGCCTCTTTTTGTGTGCCAGTTACTAGTGAAAAGAAGAACTCAGAGGAACTCAGCACTATTTTTTCCAGCTTTATCATTTCCACCGTATGTAGTCCAGCTCCTGAATGTAGCTCTGCCCAAAGAGATGGTATGTGATGGCTACTGAAAACAAAGTTCTTCACCAAAGTACAATGTGTAGAAGGCCAATCTTCCAGGGCCACAAGAAGACCTTTCTCCTGTGTCAAAGAACATCTTATATACTCCTGACATCCAACCTCCTCTTTCCCTGGGTCACTCAGAAACTTCCCCTTAATCTAAATTTCTGTAATGGAATTTGCTCATTCCACAGACTCCTGTTGACCATATGGATAACTTTAGAAATACATGTGTTGAATTGCTGCATTTGAAAGTCTAATTTTATTGTCATGAAATAAGGACATGAGGAAGAAACCTAATGCTTACCTTACTGTAACTAAATAGTTAAATTGACAGTGTAAAAGCTGGTAAGGAGTTTGGATACCATTACTGGTATAAAGGTTGGGCCCTTTTTTGCACCAGGAGTTTTTGGTAAAATCTTCCTGAAGTCACAGTAACAAATGATAACAAAAATTATGTTTAACCAATTAAATAATGTACTGCCAAGGCCCTGTGAAAAAGTTGTAAATTAACGAGCACAATTGTTTTGATTAAGAAATAATAAGTTAGAAAATACTTTCATCAATGCTATGCTTTATTTCAAATGAAAGTTTATCACCTTATCGTGCCAAGACAAAGGTATTTTGAATATGAAAGGGATTAAAAAGAAGTGCCAGCAAGGTTTCCTTTGATGAGAGTTCTTGCTTGATAATACTAGGAGAATTTTTTAGCTCTTATAGTCTAGGAATATTAGTGTAGCAGGATTTGCAAGGAGTTTAAATTTTTTATTTAAATCTGAATTTGGTAATTTAGATCACTTAAATTCCTGCAGAAGTCCTATGTCTCTAAAAGCTTTTTGATTTTACTAATAAAGAGAATATTGCACCTTCCAAATCTTAGCTTTTTGATTTCAACAAGACAAGAACATTAACTCTGCACTTGATTTCTGCTTAACTTAGCTGGTGATTTTTAATAATTTTAGTGGGATGAGTCAGAGGAAGAATAACTAGTATTAGTTAGTCTTTATGAATGTTAGGAAACACTTCCCCACACAATTCTATCACCTATTCCTTGCTTTAAAATTTGATCATTTATCAAAAAAACAATTTTTGGGGGATTTTCTTTGTTCTGAATGTTTTCCTAAATCTCTTTTAGGAAAATATTAAAAATATGTAGATTCTCATTACTTCTCCATTAATGTATTTTAAGTTTTTTGGTTTTTTTTTTTAATTATGGGAAATCCGTTTTTAAAAGACCAGCAGATGTAATTTGGCATTTTCTGTGATGAATTCAAATGTACTTTGTGGAAATGCCTAGCTTTAGCTTGAGAACCGAAATGGAAGGAGACATCTGGTGGCTCTGCTGCCTGAAAGACAAGTGGCTGTAACTTGCCTAATGCCATTAACTGGTAGAAGCTGGTTGGTATGTTCCAGACAAATAGATATTGGTCTTTTAAGTGATATGGCTTCTCTCTTTGTTTCTGCAGACACGGGAGCTCTGTCTGGTGGAGTCATAGTCTCTATTATCTTTGGAGTTCTCCTGTTTGCTGGGCTGATTCTGGGATTTCTCATGTTTCGGCGAAAGTAAGGATTGATTTTTGGTATTGAGAAAGGTATAGATGTAGCAATAGCTGAGCTATGAGAGTTTGAGAAAGGGAGGCCCTGATTTCTCACCAGATATTGTATAGGTAGAGATTAGTTAGAGAAGAAAAACACCAGCATGCTGCAGCAAGATGGAAAAGGTCTCAGTGAATAATTTTCATTTAGCAGGATTCGAGAGATTAATATTGTAAGATAATGTTTGCTGTTGGGAATAGTGGAATGTGTCGTGATTTCTCAGTTTTGTTATAATCCAGCAGTACCATATTGTTATCATGACAGAGGAATAAAAACATTGTTAAGGTACAATCATTTATACAGTTGCTGACCAGTTGAGTGGTAATACATGGATTCAGTTATTTCAAACAGTTTTCCATATACCATTACTGTTGGGGTCCTCTACCCATATACAGAATTCTACTTTCCTTCTCAATGTCTATAAGGGTGCTATTGCTTGGTTTTAAGACTATCAGATGTTCTACTGAAAGCCTACAGAAAACATGAAATAAACAGAAATTCATCTGTAACTCAGAGCAAAACTCCCTGTATGAAAACAAAGCTCCATTTCTAAATGTTAATGAAGCATTACATTTTATTGCCAGCTGTACTTTTCCAAGTAGGTACAGTATCTGGTTCCATTTTGCTCTGTGCTACTCTGAGCTCTGTCTCTAACCTTGGAAGTCTTGCTTTTCCTTTTGCTGATCATTTTATTTTCATGACTTTCTGATGTTCCAGGAGGGCTCGTCGGAGACACGCACGACCAGATTACAATACTTCAGGCTTTGAGCGAGGTGAGGTTCCAAGGGTAATAAACCCAGGGGGAAGCCTAGAATGTGTTGGAAGGAATGAAAATAAACATTAGTTTGACACCAGACCCTGGCATGGTTTTTCTGATGTAATTTGCCTCTTCCCACAACAGTTCTACTTTTCAACATAAGTTTGGTAGATTTTTTTGCTGCCATTGTCAGAAACCAGTGGATTCACTTCTGCTTTTGTAGTTATGCTTTAAAAAGGTTGTCCAAAGAGTCAACAGGTTAATCTGCTCTTTTGTTTCCCTTTATCACAGAGAAGGTTTGGTTGAAACCCTATGTAGACCTGCAGCCATATGATGACCCCAGCAGAGGGGTGCTGGAATTCACTAAGGAACTGGACGTCTCTTGCGTCACTATGGAGAATGTGATTGGAGAGGGTGAGTTAGTCATTGCTCTCCCCATCTTTCAGTTTCCCCATGCTGTTGTTTTGCTGCCTATCCTCGAGTTCATCTGTGACATTTTGTCTCTGGTTGTCTTCAGGGGAGTTTGGGGAGGTCTATCGTGGGTCCCTGCGACTCCCGGGGAAAGAACGTATTGTGGTTGCCATCAAGACTCTGAAGTCAACATACTCAGACTCACAGTGGTGGAACTTCCTGCGTGAAGCAACAATTATGGGGCAGTTCAATCACCCAAACATTGTGCGTCTGGAGGGAGTTGTCACCAAAAGTAAGTGTGTGTGAAAGAGTCCTGGGATGAGAGCAGAAACTGGCACATTTCTTAGGCCTTTCTTAGAGAGTTTTCTGTCAGAGAGGCTGTTCTGGGAGAAGACAGGCATTGTCATGTCAGAGAATGAGGAAAGGAGGAGAGGTATGGATTTCTAACAATCCTGAGGCAGTGTTAGGAGAGCTCTTCTAGGGCTGGTGAGTAGATCAGAAGTCAGTGTGAGGGGTGCTGCAGAGTTGTATGTGGAATACGAGATCATTGGGAGATGTGTAAGGAGAAGGGGCAGCCAGCTGTGCCAGTGGGGTGGAGTTGTTAGCTGGGGTTGGACATGGTCCTCTGTGTTGGGGAATACAGAGAGCATTGAAAGGCATGAGTAGGAGAATTTGAAAAAGGCTGAAACCCTCTTGTTTTCCTCAAGGGAGGCCAATGATGATCATCACTGAGTATATGGAAAATGGAGCACTGGATACCTTCCTCCGGGTGAGACACTCCAATCTATAATGGGCTTGTGTACTACCAGAACTTGCACTTGACCTGGATTTAGAGCCCTCAAATAAAACTAGAAATAGGATCCAGACATTCACTTTCTGCTTATTGAGATTTCCAGTGTCAGCAGCAGCAGCTTAATGCCATTCAGTTTGTTCAGTGACAAGAGTGGCATCTTTGGTAGTTAAAATGTAATTGCTTAATGATGACTGGAGACCACTACCAGTCCCTTAGTGATAACCTGTTGGGGCCTTTGGTCTGCAGCATTGGCTTTTTGCTCATTCACCACAGTCCATTTTTGTATGTTGATAAGGTCAGTGACTAGAAACCAAGCAGATTGACGTCACTTCTCTCACTTCTTCTTCTGTGCAGGAGAATGAAGAAAAATTTAGCCCTGTGCAGCTTGTGAGCATGCTGCAGGGAATAGCCTCTGGCATGACCTACCTTTCAGAACACAATTATGTGCACCGGGATCTGGCTGCTCGCAACATCCTGGTAACACGCAGTCTCCAATGCAAGGTGTCTGACTTCGGTCTCTCCCGAATTTTGGAGAATGATGCAGAGGGAACCTATGAAACCAAGGTAATGCAAACCCAGTCTTTCAGCCTTGTAAATTAACTGTAGGCTCTGAGGAAAACCTGTAGTAAAATTGCAAGTGATGGTGTGGATGTTTCACAAGGTGGTACTTCTGTCTCTGAAGTCCATGTTGACTTCGTTTGCTAAGAAATTCAGAGGGACTGTGGTATTAAAATGAGAAGCAAAATTGGAGGTCTGATCTTTTGGACTCAGTTACTAAATCTAGCTTTGAAGATAGCCTTGCTGTGATCAGAGTTTTGGACTAGAGTCATCTCCATGTCTCTTTCAATGAAAGTTTCAGTAATTCTAATGCATGGTGTCCTTCAAAGCAGGGCTGTGACTGGTGTCAGGCTCTTACTCCCACCGCAGAGATTTTGTGTAGTATTCAGCTGAACAGAGGGCTTAAGCTCATTTGCTTATCAAGAATATTTCTTTTCTTCTGAGAAATTTCCCTGGGGTGGTTACATGTCACTTAAATGAAGTAAGCTCAATCTCTGAACCACTTTGTAAGGTCCTTGCATGAAAACACTGGAGAAATACAGCTCAATGATACATGCTGGATACACTGTGTTCCTGGTCTTTTACAGGGTGGTAAGATTCCCATCCGATGGACAGCCCCTGAGGCCATTGCTCATCGCATTTTCACCTCAGCCAGTGATGTCTGGAGCTTTGGAATCGTCATGTGGGAGGTGCTGTCGTTTGGTGACAAGCCATATGGGCACATGACCAATCAAGAGGTAACAAACACTGAGTTCAAGTGCTGATTTAAAAAATAAACAAGGCATGTGGGAAAAACTTCAGATCTCCCTCAGCCTGCAGTCTTGACTATCTTTTGCACATGTAGCTACTGTGTTTCCCTCCCTGCTAAAAATCAGTGTAACCAAGTCAAGGGCAATAAGTATTGAGGTGTCAACATAGGCCAAATTAAGGAGTGTTTAAATCAGCCATGACATTTGGATTTGGAGATACTTCTGTTGGTTTTGTTTTTTCCTTCCTCTGACTATGGTGCATTATGTCTGGTCTCATTCTCGGCTCAGCACGTGTTGTTGAAATTATTTCTCAGAGTCTGGTTCCCCTTCTCTCACTGTGCCTGTGCCAGGACCATTTGGTCCTCGCATTTTCTCACTTCTCATGAACATGGCAAATGGGAGCTAAACTAGTAAAGGACTGAAAATATATGGATATAAGTTTTTGGCATCCCTTAGGTGTCTTCATCCTGTGCCGTGCTGCCCAAACCCTGTGTCATACATGTATAATCTGCACCAACCCTCCCTGACTGTACATTGTGAAGTGGTGAATGGAGGGAGGTCTCTGGCTCCTCTTCTGCACTCTCTGCTCTTGACAAGATTTCTCTGTGTCCTCTGTGCAGGTGATGAAAAGCTTAGAGGATGGGTACAGGCTCCCCCCACCTGTGGATTGCCCATCTATCCTCTATGACCTCATGAAGAGTTGCTGGTCACACGATCGGATGAGGCGGCCTCATTTTCAGGAAATCCGGGCACAGCTGCAACATTTCATCTCAAGTCCCCAGCTCCTCCGGCCTGTTGCAGACTTTGATCCCAGGTAAGCAGGCTGTCACCAGAGGAGGAGGGCTTAACTGGGACACTTCACCTCTCTGTCCCCAGCAGGAGGAGAGGCAGTGTGAGCAGTGCAGACTGGAAGGATGCACATTGAGTGCTCTGTTTGCAGAAGATAGCGGTCATCTCTGTCTCCTGGTGACAGAGGGCAGAGCCATTGGCCTGCTCTGACCTCACTGTGCAGAGAGCAGATGCGCTGGCTCAGCCCTGGCAGAGGGTGCTCGCTTCCTCTTTGGTTACTGTCTCCTAGTGCTGTCCACTTCAGGTGGTTGCCTGACTGATGAAGGGTTTGTGTGTCTCTAGGGTAACACTCCGTCTCCCCAGCTGCAGTGGATCTGATGGGATTCCCTACCGATCCATCCCTGAGTGGCTGGAGTCCATTCGCATGAAGCGCTACATCTCCAACTTCCGCACTGCCGGCCTGGACACCATGGAGTCCATTCTGGAGCTCACTGCTGAGTAAGTGCAGCTTCCCACAAGGCACCTCAGGCTGTGCTGCAGGTAGCTGTGCTCATCCCTGTGCAATCTGAACAGGCACTCAAATTTACTTGGAAGGTTTCTCTCCTTCCTTCTCCATGCAGTTAAATGGAAGTGGACAGGCTTCTTGACCTAAAAGGGGAGAATCAGCCCAGAACTGGGAGTGGCCCAAACTGTGAGACTAATTCCCCAACTATCCATGTCCATGCTTGAGGCTCTTCAGAGGTCTTCAGCTGCTCTGAACTCACATCTGGCACAAACAGCAGGGGGAAAGAATAAATGGCAAAGAGATCTCTAATCTAACCATCTCCCCACCCTTGTAGGACTTTGTAAGATAATTTCCTTGCCACAAACTCCATATAGACTAGTGATACTCCCCTCACTCTATCAGCCAGGCACTGTTGTGTCATAGAGCAAATATTTCTGGGCTCCTCTGAAGGGTTCAGAACACAGCTGTGTATATTTTGTCAGGGATGTTCAGCCAGCTCCAAGCAGGGCAGTTACATAAAACAAATGAGCAGGCACAGACTTGCTGAAGGGTTGAGACATGACCCCTATCACAAGCTGATTTAGTCACAAGTCCTGAATTACCTGGGAGCATAGGTCTAGCCATGAGGTGAAAGAGGTCAGTTGACTGGGTTGGCAGAGGAAGCCAGGGAAGGGCAGGAATATCTAGAAGTTTCTTCCCTCTATAGAAAATGTAGGTGTATTAGGAAGCACTGAGGGAAAGGAAGCTTTCTGAACTAATGCTTGGTAACTCTTTCTCCCCTTACCCCCACCCTTGCCCTAAGGAACAAGAATAGCAATTCATTTTTTCCTTTCTTTTCCCACTTCCTTCAGGGACTTGAAACAGATGGGAGTGTCACTTCCAGGCCACCAGAAGAGGATCTTGTGCAGCATCCAAGGCTTTAAGGAGTGATCAGTCATTGCATCCTTAAGCTTGAAAAATGCTCATCCTTACCAGATATCACTTGGAATCATTCCTATGGCAATTGCTTCCAAATGAATGACTGGACAAGCAAAGCAAAACAAACAGAACTGAAAAAGCTCATGAGGCAACACCACCTGCTCTCATTTCTGTTCCCCCTTGCTTTAGCTCTACAGCAGCCATCAGTATGTTTCAGAGCACCAGTCTTAGAAACTATTCTCTGTCTTCTGCAGTCCACTCTGTGCAGCACTAAGTACGCCCTGTGGCCCACATACTGGGGTTTCAGACCCTCAGTATATCACATGGAATACAAAGTGGGTGGAGGGTGATGGATAATGTTTTAAGACTGGAGATGAGGGTTCAAGATAGACTGGGACATTCAGGGAGCAGGCACAAGAATACAGACAGGTAGAGAGAAGGGCTCATTCACTCCTTGGCATACAACTACTTCAGCACCCTTCTGTCTTTCTTATTTTGCATCAGGAATAAACTATTCAGTCCTTCACAAGGCTGCTACTAAGGCATATATTTTTAACGCAGCTATTCTCGCTGTGAACACCATCCTGTGGTGTACTTCTTTCTTTGGAGGAGAAACTGGGAGTAGAAGCACCCCCCACTGTAACTTGTGTGTTCACATCACCTCAGCATGTTGCTGTTTTGCACATGCACACTTCAGAGGGGAGATTTACATCTCTCCAAACTGCTAAATACCTTTTCTTACGCCATGGACAGAAAACCCTTTACATATCCATTTTTCTCTGCCCCTTTTAAAAAGAGACAATAGTCTTGTTTGGCTGGAATAGGGTATTTGCAACAGAAAAATGTGTAGGTGGTCTGTCTTACTCCTTCTCTGTGGAGGAAATGTTATTATTTATCAGATCTCAAGACAGTTATAGTCTGTAAATAATATTTTGTAAATAAACCTGTGGCAGAGCAGGCTGTGTCGGAATTCTTTGGCTTTTTTCAAATGTGATTGAGACCTTTAACATACATAAGTCCCTGCAGGGTCCTTACATCCATCTTTAATTGTTTCAGCCAATGGTATTTGTTCATTTAACTGCAGATGTAACATGGAAGCAATTGCATAAGGATTAAAGGATACCTTTGCAGGTGATCACTTTAGATTTTTTTCTTGCAACCCATTTACAGGGATACCTATCTCACATTCCAAGTCCATTGTTTTACAGATCCTGTGATGATTCCTAAATCCTAATTAGCAACTGCTGCTGTGTTTGATGAAATACATGTGAGTTGCACTTCTTTCTCCTGCAGACTAGACCATCCAGGAGAAAGAAAATTCTCACTGATGTTCCTAGGACTTTTTTCCACTCAGGAAGAGTAGTTACCTCAAGATTTATTTTTCAAGTCTAGGTTGGTAAAGGTGAGTGCTACACATTGGGCACTATGACTTGCTAGTGATAACAGTATTTCCATAACTGTATAATGCTCTAAATTCTTAGGCTATAAATGAACACTGCTGCTTCTGGGAGAGCCTTGCTTAACTGTTGATGCCAGGAGGGCTGAGAAGCAGAGATCTAAAGAACAGCAATGCGATGCAGGAGGGCTGGTTTCTATTCAACACAGACCATGGCTACTCAAGTCACTGTAACTGGCAAAAGAGAGAGCTGAAAAGCAAACCTCTGAGTTTTTAGTTTATCAGTCTTAGTAACAGATGTCTTTAACATGAAGTACAGATGACCAGTAAAGTTGCTACCTGGCAGATTCCCAAGCTAGCAGATAAGCCCTGATGAGGCTGACACAGTATTATGAGCTTGTGTCAATGCATATGTAAAGTCTGGCCTGTCACTGCAGGTGATAGAGAAGTGGGAGTGGTTGATACATCAGATACTTTTGCTGCTATGCAGAGGGACCTTAATAGGGGGGAGAAATGAGAAGAGAGATTTAGGAAGTTGAACCAAGGGAAATGCAGAGCCTCACGACTGGGGAGGAATAGTCTCATGCACCAGTACAAGTTGGGGACTGGAAGGCAGCTTTGCAGGAAAGGACTTAGAGGTCATTGTGAAAGTTGCACCAGAGCCCTTTAGCAAAAGACAACAGTACCTGGACTGCATTTCAGCAAAAGCATCACTAGTAACTGGAAGGAGGCAACACTTCCTCTTTATTTAAGCATTGGTCAGACACCTGAAGTGTTGTGTCCAGTTTTAGAGTCACCAGTACAAAGAAGGATATAAACTTAATGGAGCAAGTCCAGTGAAAGGTCACTGTGGTTTTGAAGGGTTAGAGCATCTGACATACAGGGAGAGGCTGGGAGAGCTGGAGGCTGTTCAGCCTCACAAGGGGAATGTTTGGGTGGTTTTTCTCATTGTGTATAAATACCTGATGGGAGTAAAAAAGGAGCCAGGCACTCCTCAGTGGTATCCAGGGAAAGGTACAGTAGTGAGAACACACCAAAATGCAGTAAATTCCATTTGCAGGTGAAAAAAATCTTAAGAGTGAGAGTTGTTAACGCTGTAACAGATTATCCAGGTCTCATCCTTTAAGGTCTTAAAAAGCAACCTGCTCTGGTTGACCCTGCTCTGAGCAGGGAGGTCCCCTCCAACTGAAAGTGTTAGGAGCTGCTGAATCAACTGGCCTGTTAGAGAAGAGGCTGTTCAGTTCTTTGTCCTCAGGGTACAGCCAGTAGCAAGCCTGAGCATGTATTCCAAATAGACACTCATGCACAGAAAATCCCCAAGTATATAATGTGTGCACGTATATAAACATACACACACTGTACACGGCTGGCCGGAGGCACAGAGCACAGCAGACATGCAAGCACAGCACAAACAGCCTAATCCTCTTCCCGGCTCTGGCTGATCAGGATGAACCTGTTACAGGGAAACACATACATGGATGGATACAATGGATCCCTCTAGTTCCTGAGACCAGCCATCCTCCAGCTGTCTCTCTTACCTTACTCACCAGCTACTCTGACTTGATTTTGCTGGCATTAACACCACAAGGACATTGTGGTGGGACACACCCACACAATATGAATGCACTCAGGTCTGTCCAGTTGCCAGCATCTAGATCCACTTGCATAGAACAGATTCTATGCACAGGGAACCAAAAAAAGGCTATTATGAAGACAGGACAGACCGCATTGATGGCACAGGGCATGGCCAGACAAGTGTACTGTGTACATGCAGCCACCTTCTGTGCTCTTTTCCTGTCAATTTTTCCCGTGGTGCTTCTCATCCTTGATCACTCCTGTTTCCTGCCTTTGATCTCCCCCATAGACATCCCATGCCACTCAGAGGGGAAACCTCTTTTTAACAATGGGAAGGTAATCCCTTCCCATTGACTCCACTGGATAGGTCTCCCACCCAGACACCAAGGCTCTGGTCTTCTGATAGCACTGGGAGGAGCAGATAGTGCTTCTCTAGCCATTGTTCTCTGCACTCCTTGGTGTTCGTGGGCACAAGCTTTTAATATAGTCTAGAAACAACCTCTCACAACAATGCCTACAAACTAGCTACAACTATAGCAGGAAAAAAAAATTATTGTTTATTCTTGACTCATTCTATAGAAAACCTCAAGACATTTACTGGATCAATTTGCAAGGAGTCATTAAAGATTTTCCCCAAACTGGCAAGAGATCAAGAGTAGGTTTCATGTTTCTGAAGTGTAGAAACATTGATACTTACCACAACAAGGAGTTTCACCTGCAGTGCCCATCACAGTAGCATAAACATCAAGCACAAACACTCTCTGAGAAGCAATAGTTAGGAGCAAAGCAAACAAAGTGTGCACTTTTCTTACAATCCAGTTCCATCTCACTGGAATACCCACCTCCAAGTGATACGTGAAGCAGACTACAATATTGCTGTACTGAACTGCAGTTTTCCACTGCTTTATTTGAGAGCTACTCTTCAGGCACAGAAAAACAGAAATCTGGAAAGGAGACCAAGAGGTGGAGAGAGAAAAGCCATGTTCAGACTCCTGATCTCTGGAGGCTGGGTGGAATAACCTTATATACATCTGGTGAAGTACAGAAAAGCTACACAATGGCAGTTCTGCTGCCAAGGACAGCAACTCTCATGGGCAGGTGAACAAATACAGCACAGACACGGGGTAATGGAAAAAACCACACATTTTATTGAATGCAAACAGTAGTTGGACAGTGTTGTTATTCAAAAGGTTGGTTCAGTTTGAGAGAGTTTCTAGTCCAGGAAATGGGGCTCGGTGCAGTAAAACTTAGAGCCAGACAGTACATTGCAAAATACCGCAGCTTTCACTGACAGCAGTGAAAGAAACCCTACTGGAACAGGAGACGTTCCTCAGTCTGCTGAATCCTCATCCACACACTGAGACGCCTCCTCACCATGTGCTGCCCGTCCTCACGACGGCCTTTATTTGTAAACATGCATTCTTTGGACTGCTTTGCTACTCTGGTTCCCAGCCTGGCTGTCCAGAAACCGCACTGGGAAACAATTCATTTTGGGAAGGGGAAAAAGTTTTTTTTAAAAGAAAAGTTTCCAAATTCAGAAACAGAGTAGTATTTCAAACACTGCCAGTTTCATCTGGCTAAGGAAAAAAATGACAAGACACTTAATCAGTAAAATCCATTAGAGACAGAAAAGCTATTGCAGGTTTACTTTTTCCAGCAACAGTACCCACTACTTCCTGCCTCCACACTCTAACCCAGGTGAGGGAGCAGGCAGAGGGAGACATCCTGACAATGAGGCGTCACAAGATGTAAAATAAAAGACAGAAGTGGTGCCGAGATGCAGGCTTCCACCTTCTCAAGTTAAATCATCGTTCTTGGCTCCATGGAACTGCAGAATGCTCTTGGCCCTTCCCAGCACCTGCCACCAGGTCTTTCTTGCATCTTCCACCAGGCGGTGGTGGAGGTCTGATCTTTCTCTTCCAGAGTCTTGAGGGAACAGCAATTGTGCACTCACCTCGATCACAGCCCCCAGCCTGGAATACACTGTGGCCAGGAAGCAGTGGCAGGAGAGGTCCTTTCTTGGTGGGTGTGCAGAGTGAAGTGCAGGAGCAGTGAATCCTACATGAGTAAAAAACTGTGCTGGCATAGTCTCCATTGGAAGCAGTCTGCCTTGCCAGGCAGAGGGGCAGGACAATGGCAGGGAGGGGAGGAGTATTGAGTGTGGGGGACTCGAGGGAAAGCCCCCTCCGAGCTTCTCAGCGTGCTGTTTTTGCACGGACAGTGTGACACTTGATACACAGCACATGCCCATCCAAAGGAAAGCACCCATTCTCATCTGCTTCAATGGACAAGGGCTTCCCACAGTCCTGAACAGGAAAAGAAGAGGAAGGGAGATCAAGGATAGCCAAATACAGGGTAATGCCATTCAAGGATGTAAGAAATGCCCCACAGGGTCAGGATAATCGATCACAGCCCTCTGCTCTGTCCCTGGTAGTGCCAATAGGAGATGCTGTTTCGAGGGGAGAGCAATCCCAGCAAGTTCCCCTCTTATACACAGCTGATATATTGGGGTGTTAGAGAATGCAACAATCCTGCACAGTCCCTGTGTTCATGCCTGTGAATGTCTCATCTTTTTCTGAACATGCTTCTAAAACACTCCAGATTCATTCAAAACAACTTCAGTGTTTAGTCAGCATACACAAAAAAAATGCCCAGTTGCTGGTGATGGGCACAGGAGACATGGGAGGAGTGGGGCCACCAGGCTTACCTCACACTTATAACATTTCATGTGGAAATTTTTCTCCAGTGCAACAACACGCACTGTCTCATCCTTTCCAGGCTCTGGCATGATAGGTTCACCACAGACTGAGCAGCGTGGAGCATACTTCCTGCAACACAGAACCATGGAGGAGACCATGACCACTGTGGTGACATTCAAGGCAGGCTTCTCAGCGCTGTTCAATAGCATTAGCAGCAGAAGGATAATAAATGTTTAGGTGGAAAGATATCTTAATGCTTTGCTGACTCATTTTTAACTTCATGTCTGACATGACATGGGCAACCCAACTCTATACTGCAGCAAAAAGAAGCAGGTGTGAGGGAATCTGCCTTCTCTCATACACCCTATGCACGTGCTCGCTCCATACCTGTGGTAGTCATCCACACAGTGAGGCTGGTTGGACTGGTCCACAATGAAAGAGGTCCCCTCCAGGGGGGTATGGCACATCACGCAGGTGAAGCACTGGGGATGGTATGAGTTCCCAGTGGCCTTCAGCATCCGGTCTGTGATGGTCTGCTTGCAGACACTGCACTTTTCCAAGGTGCTCTGTGCCCAAAGAAAACAAGCAAGACACATTAATCCAATCTCCCACCCCTGTGAGGCTACATCACAGAAAGCAAAGATGGAAAGGAGGAAGGGAAAGCAGGAGAGAACAACCACAGTGAGCTCAGTTCTCTCCAGCAGCTTTCAGCCCAGTGACTCACAGCATAGCAGTCCTCACAGAAGGGCTTCTCATCCACATTGTAGAACTGCTGTCCCTGCAGCTGCTTCTCACATTTGAAGCAGGTGAAGCATTCCACGTGGAAGAGACGGTCCAGGGCCCTCACAGCTGGCTGGGTCCGTGACAGGGGCTTCCGGCAGAAGCCGCAGAGCTCTGTCAGTGGAAGAGGAAAGGGATCAGGAGAGATGAAAAATCCACCAGGAGTTTTAATCTCACAGCTGTCCATTGAGGAAACGCACCAGAAGTTGCAGCCTCTGCTGGGGGTGGATGCTCCATATCCTTCATTAGTTTCTGGGTCAACTTCTCCAGCTCTTCTACCTCCTTCATTGTTAGACAGGAATTCCCCCTAGGTGGATCTGCACTGGAACCTGTGGGTCTATGCTGCAGGAAGAGGAAACATTCAATCCCAAAGGATAGACTCCCTCCAACCCTGTCCCTAATAAATCTACTTCTCTTGCCTTTGCAGGTCCTCTCTGTCCATCTCTAGGAACAATCTGCCATCTACTGTGCTTGATTCTTTCTGCCTTCACATTGAAGTCCTCCACCACTATCTCTACAGTTACACCTCTCTTTCAGACAGGTAACAGCCTCCCACAGCCTGGGGCAAATCTGCCCTCATCCTCCCAACTTCACTCCCAATGTGCCTGTGCAAAGACACAAGTCCCATGGCTCTTTCTCTTTCCCTTACCCTGTCTTTTGCAGCAGCAGGCTGTTCTGTTGGGCGTGGCTTCTCCTGCACTTGGGGTCTTTCCCTCTGCTGGGCATAGGTGAAATTGGGGGGCTGTGGCCAAGAGGAGGGGCCTGAAGGTGAAGGGGCTGTGAACTGAGTCTGAAGGGAGGTAGGGCATCTTGTAGAATCTGAGGGAGCCATTGGAACATTGTCACCTGATTTAGACACAGACTTAGGAGAGCCAGCAACAGGAGTTTTGGTGAATTTAGGGGTAGGCTGAGCAGAAGGGAGAGAGGGGGGTGGAGCGACTGGTGCTTGGGGCTCCTTGCGTTGTTGTGGGGCTGCCCATGGGGTTGGGGTGGGGTTCAAATCCACCCCAGGAGCCTTGAAAGATGAGCTTCCACTTGGCTTTGGTGTGAACTTGGAAGGAAAGGAATGAGGAGCATCTTTGGGTGCAGGTGATATTTCCAAAGGGGCTTTTGGGGCCAATGGTTTCTCCAGAGAACCTGTGGATCCTGGAGTTACCTGTAAAGAGAAGTAGCAGAGAGAAAACAGGCAGGTGTCAGGGAGGTGGAAAACATGCCATCTATAGCAGTGAGTCAGCCAGCAGCCCTCCCAGACCCAGAACACGAGGAGTTTCCACATTGTGACATATTCAGCAGCACTGACAAGATGCAAGATCCACACTTTCCAGTCCTTCACCAACACTTCCATGCTATGGTTTATCCAGACATTTTAATCTTCAGTAGCACCCTCCTCACTACCTCTGTTCAGCAAAGCAGTCATCTCTTCTTCCACCTGGAAGCTGGACAGCTCACCCAGGATTTAAAGGGGTCATTCTTTTCCATGTCATCAAACATTACAGACAGTGAGTCAATCTCAAGATCAACACTGCTCATCTTGCCACGTACTTACACTACCATCCATGAGGAAAAAGGGAGCAGAGCATGTTACAGGAACAGCCAGAGAAATGGGTACATCATTCCCTTAACAACAGCATATTTTGATACTTTGGACTGTGGTAGAGATCTGCTCCTTGCTTTGAATGGATAAAAAGCTGGTGAGGATGAACATGGCAGTCTCAAAGGTCTACAAACAGTGGGAAAATGCACAGCCCAGGTAAGATCTCAGACAGATTTAGGCTGGAAGACATCTGGGTGTCTGTAGTCCAACGCTCTGCTCACAGCAGGGCTAATTCCCAAGCAACACCAGGTTACTCGGGGCCCTGTCCAGGCAATTTCACAGCATTCCAATGATGCAGATTACCCAGTCTTCCTAGGCACACATGCCAGCAATGAGCCACCCTTGGAGTGGAACTGGGTTTTCTTCTGTCCAAGAGGATTTTCCCTTGCCAGAACATCTGTCCATTGTCTCTTGTTGTGCCCAAGTAAGACAGCCCTCCTTTAGGTATTGCAGACTCCAGTCAGACCCCTGCCTTGGCAGCCTCTTCTGCTCCAACCCCCCAAGGCTGGTGTGACCTTTCATTGGATTGCATCTCATTCAGTATTCCAGAGGGGTCATTACACTGAAGAGCCCAACTGGATACAGTCCTCCAAGATGCAGCCTCACTAGCACAGAATGGAGGAGTAGTCACCATCCTTGTCCTTCTCTCCCAGGCACAGCCAGCATGCTGCCCCAAGGGTACACTGCTGACTCCCATGCAACCCACTGTCCCCCAGGAACCCTGGGTTCTTCCCCACAGAACTGCAGCCCAGCCAGCTGACCCTAACCTGTGCTGGTGACCATGGGCTGGTAGCACTTCCCAGATCTCAGGGCTTCCTGCTGCCAAGCTCAGACAGTAGCAAGAAGCTGTCCCACCTCCCACAGAAACACCACTTCCTTGGACCTCACTCACCTGTGGGGAAGGAACCTTGCTCATTGGTCCTTCGTCAAACATTGGTGGAGGAGGAGGAGGTGAAGGAGGAGAAGGAAAAGCTTCCTCTGGGGCTGGTGGAAAAGGTTCTTCAAAGGGTGGTGGGGGTGGTGGAAATGAACAGTTTGAGGAGAAGCTTGCATCCTCCCCAGGTGGAGGAGGAGGTGGCAGTGGCAGGTCTGTGGGGAAGAATGGGAATAAAAACAACATCAGATCACTTCTCCTAGCCAGGAGGGTTCTTGAAGGTATTGCAGCAAGTAGGATCATAGAATCACAGAGTGGTTTGGGATGGAAAAGAGCCTAAAGGATATCTAGTTTGAACCTCACTGCCATGAGCAAGGATTCCACTCACTACATCAGGATGCTCTAGGCCCCATCCAGTGTGACCCTGAACACTTCCAGAAATGGGGCATCCACCTCTCTGGGCAACCTGATCCAGCACCTCACCACCCCCTGGGTAAATAATTTCTTCCTGAAATCTAATCTAAACCAGTCCTCTTTCTGTTTAAAACCCTTGTCCTTTTACTATCGGTACACATAAGATGTCCATCTCCCTCTTTTTTACAACCCCCTTAAGGTAGCAGAAGGCCACAAGGAGTTCTACCCAGAGCTTTCTCTTCTCTAGGCTGATGAACCTCAGCTCTCTCAGCCTGTCTTCCTAAAAGAAGTGCTCCTGCCCTCGGATCACCTTTGTGGTCTCCTCTGGATTCACTCTGAGTCCACATGTTTCTTGTGCTGAGGACCCCAGAGCCAGATGCAGCATTCCAGGTGGGGTCTCAAGAGTGGAGCAGAGAGGCAGAATCCCTCCCCCATCTGCTGGTCACACCCCTCTTGATGCAGCCTAGGATTCCATCAGCCTTCTAGGGCAGTAAGTGCACATTGGTTTCCCTGTACTCTTTGGACCTCAGTGACCATCAATCACAACTGAACTCCACAGACTGTTTTCCACCTTGTCCAAAGCTTTTCTTAGTCATTTAATCTTTCCTCAGTAGCTGCTGCTATTAGTCACTGGGCAGAGATGTTGTATATTTGGGAAACACGTCTCACTATGCTCTTTCCCACTCCTTGTCTCATTCTTTGGTCCCCTGCACACCTTTCTCTTGCCAGTAATCGGCTCAGATTAATGAACACATGGAATGTCAGTGGACAACTCAGGACCCTGGAGAACCTGTGTTTTTGCTTACTTACAAAAGTAAGCTAGCATCTCACAGCAGGATAGTAACCACTACAAGAATCAAGTTGGGGGGTGGGGGGGAAGCAAGCTGGACCAATTACCCCTTATGTGTATGAAGACTCTTTGTTTTTCTGGGGGGTAAAACCAGCTTTGATATTTGAGGCTAATATTTCTTTAAACCCAGTACACATTAGAACATAAGAAATTTTCCTTAACCCTTTAAAGCAGGCTGAAAAGCACCAGAGTGCCTCAGTTTTCTTGAAAACCCCACTGCTTCCACCTATTCATATCTGCCAAAGATGCAGAACAGGCAAAACCAACCATTTTCTATTTACAACACAGACAAATAAATGTGACTCCCCTTCACCATGTACAGGAGAAAGTGGCCTCTCATCAACCACACAGCAAAGAATATCAAAAATCCGGAGGAGTAACTTCCACAGGCCTTCTTCCAGACACCCACCTCTATTCCCAGCTAGCCCAAATGAGCAGTGGGGTGAAAGACCAAGCTTTTCACTCCAGCTACTCCAAGTGCAACTTTTAACAGCAGTAATTGAATTGTCTCAGTTTTATATCCACCTGTTGTCAACAGGCTTTATAAAAACTTCTAATCTGCCACCTAAGGGAGATGATACTGCCCTTTTAAATTATGAAAGCCAAAATCTTATTAGCCTGTGGAATGCATAAACTGCCCTGGTATGCAACACCTCTTCCAAGCCTTCTTGTGCTACAGAAATTCTGATGGGGGGGAGGGAGTAATACTCTGGGTTATTTTTTTTCTTTGAAATTACAGTTTCGGATCAAGCTTGTACATGCTTGCCTTTTGGTTTATTGAAGCCATAAGAAACAAAACCCTGATCTGTTGTCACATTGTTTCAGAGGCACTAAAAGCCTGCTTTATGAATTATTCACAGGACAAGAAAGTTCCCCACAAAGTTGTTATACCAGATTTACAGAATAATCAATACTGAATATAACATTTCTACAGCAATACTAACTTAGCCATCCCATCACTTAAGACAAAGAGTCCAACTGCTACAGCCCTGTATCATACTACACTTTGTTTGAGAACAAAGCAAATGTTTGTAGAAGAAGGGCACAGAAGGACTGAAGAAATGCACCAGAGAACGATCAAATTAGACACATTTCTCTCATGACTCAGTTGTGGTGGCTCATCTGTACTTCAGATGTCTTGCTGGAAGCCCTTACCCAACAATGACACAGCAGCTTAAGACAAATGGTTCTTTTGCTAGTTTTTATGTCTAGTTACTCCATAATGCCCACTTCAACAATAGGAGAAGCAGAGCAAGCAACACCTAATGCTCCACTCACACTGTATATTGAAAAATAATTTTTAACATCCAGCTGTCTTTTTCAGGTAATATTTGTGACCTTCTGACAGACACATCCCTAATCCACACAACTACAGCAGAAAATGACAAGTCCTAAGACTGGACCTTGGTTTCCATAGACAGAAGATTCCAGCCAACAACATACAAGAAATAGGTCATCAGAATTAGGTGGTACAATTTTAGGAGGCAGAAGCACCAGCACGTCCTTGTGGCTTGAGAAATGGGAAAAAGGGCTTAATCATTCTTTTCCTCTAAGCACAGGACCAGTCTTCCTACCATCAGTTCTGCTGCCCACTAACTTAGCATGCTAACCTGGAAAACATCAGTGTTGCATTCTCTGCTAAACAGTGGAAGAAAACAAATTTAAACCAGCAGCTGGCATTCTCTGAACATGCGTGTCCCGACTGAGGCACACCCTTTAGTTGACAGAGCCTTGGGGAAACAGGCGGTATCAAGGATTAGCAAAGGGTCCCTACAGAGATTTCTGGTGGCCCCATGCTGATCATGACTTCAAACTACAGAGCCACACCACCAATAACCTGCATTTTAAAGAACACAAAAAACCAACACAAAACCAACCAAGCAACAAAACATGGAACAAAAAACCCCACTCTACCACTGCAGGAAACAAAAAAAAAGACCACACAAAAAAAAGAAATAAGCAAAAAACACTGTGAAACAAGAAGTCACTCTACACAGGAAAACCCAACCCAAACCACTAGGAAAAAGTACAAAACTGTACAAGCCATACAAACTAAACTCTAAGTCTCACTTCCTGTCTATCGTCACTGACAGTATTTTTTCATGCAATTATTCCTTCCTTCACTTTTTCAGCATCAAAAATGGCAACTGCAGAGTCCACAAGAAGGACAGAGATAACCAACTTGAGCTGGGACCAATCAACAAGAAGGAGAACAGCGTGATTCATCACTATCAGGGTCAACTTCTCTGCAACATACTTGCTCTCAGAAATGCTGGTCAGAAACCAATTGCAATTACACAACTGTGCACCCAGGGAATACTGTGAAAAATCCACTGCATTCCTCCAGCATCAGTGCAGTGCAGAACAGCCTGTTTCCTCCTTTCCTAATGGAGATACTACGTACTTTGAGATCTCTTTCCAACCCATTTATCTCATTATGGAACCTACTAGCCTCTACAGCAAGAACATCCATCACTTATAGCAGTTATGCCCCTGTTCTCATATTCAGCCTAGCTACAAACCTCCCACCCTGAGAACTCAGAAATGCATATTCACATCTGCCCTGCCAGCCTTCACCTACCTTCTGCCTGCAGGGACATGGGTGGTAATGGGATCTCCCCCACCTTCCCCATCTGAGCACGCTGGGCACCAGGACCAGGAGGTGGGGGCAGCGATGACTCTGATGCACTCCCAGCCTTGAAGGGGTTCACCTTGGGTTTAGGGGCAACCACAGGTGCAAACTTCTTCTGTGGGTTGTAGAAGGAAGGGGTAGAAATATTGATGCTGACTGTGGATGTCATGTGGATCCCTGGGGCACCTGGGGAGGCCATCTTCTCAGCACCTAGCAGGAGAGAAGAGGGAGGAAACCTGTATGAAGTCATCCTTGGGCCACAGTGGAAATCAAGGGAGGAGAGTATGTGAAACAAAGGGATACAGGAATTTAACTCAGGCCAGAGACTGATGTGCCTGAGCAGCACACTCAAAAGACCAGCACAGGAAAAAGGAAGAACAGAAACTGCAGACAGCTCGAATGAGCCATCACACTTCACCATTTCAACTCAGGATGGCATTAACCGCAAATGGGTTCTCGCAACAGAGAAAACACAGATTTCCACTGCAATGGAGCCCTGCTCCTGGGGTGATCCCTCGCACCCCAGAGGATGCCCCCAGAAGTGGAGTCAGCATTTCCTCCCCCCCTTTGCCCGATCATTCCAGCCGGCTCCCCTCGAGCTCAGCTTGTGACAACGCCATCAATGCCCTCTCTCCCCCGGCATCCCCTACCCTTTACCTCCAGGCCCCTCCATGCCGCCGGAGCCCGCACGGCAGTGCAGGAGAGGGTCTCCCGGAGCCGGGCGATGCCAGCCCGTGTGTCCTGNCGAGGAGAGGCGCATCCCTAGGACACCCCCGGTCCTGCGATCCAGACCAGCAAGCCCACCCGCGCTAGAGCCTCCATGGAGCCAGACGCTTTGTAAAACCTGGCATGCCCATAGCACTCCTAACACCCCAGCACAATAGGGCTGCCGTCAGCACGGGGGCTCCGTGCCAGCTTTTCACGTTGGCATGTCCGAATCAGTGCCCCTCCACAGTGCCGGCCTCTCCCAGGGACAGTAACAGCTGATGCCAGACAGCCCTGGTGGCACACACATCCGCCCATCCCCGATTAACCCCTGGCTGCTGATAAGACCTGCGTGCCCCTTTCCAAGCGCAGTATTTAGATATGTATACCATATACATATATACACACACACACATATATATATATATACACACACCAGATCTGATAGCATTATGGGCAGAACACTACCGTGACAATCATCACTTCTAATCACTGGATTAGTCAACACACGGTCTGGGGACATCGGCAGCTTCGCAAAAAAAAAACCACCCCAATGGCTTTGCAACCAGCAGCTGCTATCTCCCTTAACCCAAAGGAGCTCATTTCCCGGTATGCTGTGTCTCACTTGGGGCACTTTCTGCTCAGGGCTGTCTCCATCCAGCAGCTGCCCCTGCTCATCCTCACTTCTGGTTATCAGTCCACCCACACACAGACCAAACTGGCTGAGAAAGTTTAGCCTTGCAGAGTCACCCCCTTCAGCCCTGGGGCGTTGCCAATGCCATCTAAGCCGCAGTAGAAACACACAGCTCACACAGGTCCTGTGGCGCAGTTTGTGAGAGTTGTAGGAGAGGGAGTGTCACTCCGAGAGAACTAATCTCAAATCTTTCTCATCCTCACATTTACCCCGAGGGGAGAGATTTTCTACCTACTGTAACAGCATTTAGGATGACTCAAGTGGAGCTGTGAAGAAAGATGCACCCAAAAGACAGTCAGAATACCTAGCTGCCTAATACACTGCTTCTTTCTGAGAGCAGGAAGAAGTAGGAGGACAGAACCAAGGGACATCTCCTTCAGCAAGAGTCACCTCCCAGAAGGTCCCGTGTTGGGTCTGCCACCTGTTAATGCATCCAGACAGCTTTCACTTCTTCGATGCCATGACACCACTCTGAACAGCCCTGCTCCTTTCCCGGGGTAGCAAAAGCAGGAGGAACCTGAAGAAGCAGAGAGCCAAGCGACATTTTTCGCTTCTGTTGGTATCATTAGTTTGGCAGCAGCCACACTGGGAGCCCCTATAGCTCCACACATCTAATCTGTACTTCCCCCATCGGCCAACTTCCTCCCAACTGAGGGGAGTCAGAAAACAAAAAAAACAAAAAAAAACCAAAAAAACAAAAAAAAAACCAAAAAAAACCCAACCAAACACAAAATCCCAAAACAAAAGGTCCCCACAACTTTTTATTCGTTCCCAAACAAACAAAAATATTAAGAACAGATTAAATGGATTCAGCATTTACGCTGCTTTTCATCCAGAAAGCTCTCCCAGCCTGCCCCAAAGCTACAAAGCTTCAAAGACAGCAAAGTCTATCAGCTATGCAAGCTGCAAGGTAAAGCCTTAAAACAACCGGGCTGGGGGAGGGGCTTACTCGGATCTACTAACTTCTCTCACAGATGCCGGGCTTGCCTTTTCCTTATGTAAGGGAGGGAAGAGAAACCTGGCAAAACTCGAAAAAGCTATGCAAATATATTTAAAACGTTAGAAAGCTCTACGGCTTTGCAAGCATTTTCTCAGGGCACTCCCAGGGAGACAGAAACTCAGAAATTAGGCAAATTTCATGCACAAAAGGCCCCAAGATTCCTCTCTCGAGCACATCTGGAAAAAGGCTCGCGAGGTGTCTCGGTCATCCATGCGCACACAAAAGAGCGCTTGTCCCGAGCGGAGCCCGGCAGCACCTCCTCCCTCTCCCCTGCTGCTGGGGCTGTGCGGGAGCGGAGTCGCCTCCATTCCACCGGGAGGGAAGAAAACTCACCAGACAGACACACAGACACACACACACACGCGAACCTGCTTTTTTTGCGAAGCGTCAAGCACCCTCCCCACCCCGAGGGCGAAGGGCTGCCTCCGAGGCGCAGAGCCGTGCGGGAGGGAGCGGCAGGAAACCCGCGCCACCCCCGGCGCGAAGGACAATGGCTTTGTCACCAAGCCGAGCGAAGAGACTCACCTCTGGGGGAGCGGGAAATGCCACCCCCGGCGCTGGGGCTGCTCCGGCCCGGCCCGCCGGGAGCAGCAGCGGCAGCGAGAGGCGGAGGAGCTGCAGAACCGCGGCGCTTCCTCCCAACTCGCGAAAAAAGCCTCGCCCAGGCAAAGTTGTTTGACCATAAAAGGCGCGAGGCCGCGGCACAGCTGAGCTCACTCGCTGGGGAATGTGGCAATGAGGTAACGGGGGCCGGGGCTTGCCGGGGCAGCGGCCCCGGGCTCTGCCGGCGGGGAGGGGGCGAGCGCTCTGCCCGCCGGCGGTCGCCGACGAGACGCGTCTGTCGGGGTTTTCCTCGGAGCCCACCCCGGGCCGGGCTCACTGCCTGCCACCCGCACGGAGAGCCCCGCTCCTCCCGCCTTGCCTAAGCTTGGAGCTGCCCCCAGCTCATGGTTTCACTTCCAGCCGCTGAGCTGGATTTTCGGAAGGAATGCGGCGGCTCTGGTGAGTCAGGGTCCCTGCTGGCCTCGTCCCCGCCCGAACCAGCTGTGCGAGCATCTGACTCACGCTGCCCCGATCTGCCAGAAATTAAAGCAAACATCAGATGATTCTGCCGTGCAGAAAAGCGACTTGTTCTCCTTGTACTGGCTGCGAGGCAAACGCTATTAGCTGGTTTATATCAAACACTATCCACATGAATTGCTTTGTTGGACTGCCAGTGCTACACATCGGTTTTATTTTTATCCCAGGGCTCGCTTGGGGCCAAGCCCGCTGTAGAAAAGGGGCAGCCTGACCCAACCCAACAGAACGTAATTTTCAACCCCAGCCTTTGCTGCTTCTTGCTTCAGAGCCTCTCAAAAAGGAGGAGGACCAGTAAAGACATTTCCTGTGCTTTGTGCAATCGTTCTATTTGACTGTGGAATCTGGCCTTAATATCGGGGTTATTACCCCTGCTGTTTCAAGTTCCCTGGAGAATGACTGTATTTGGTAATGCTCGGGGGACTTATCTGCTCCAAAGACTTAGCTATCAACACAGGTACTTTTCAGTACTGATAATTTACTTGCAGGTTGAGTGAGTAAGCCACAAACCACACCGGTGACACTCCCAGCCTGCACTACTGCAGAATGGTCACATTAGAGAGCTATGCAAAGATATTCGTCTAAGGTTTAAATCCAGTGTAAACAAATCTTTAATTTTACACGTAGTTTGTACAAAGAGGTTCTTTTATTTAACCAGGTGATAGAGTTGGAAAAAGTCTCCCTGAGGTTTTTCAGTGTTATATACCATTTGAAAATGCCACCCGCAGCAATGCCCAGCAGTATCTCGCTCCTTACACAGCTGCAGCCATTGAACCACTGATCTATAGCTCCAAATGTCTTAAGAGATGCATAGCTCTTCAGCTGGTGCTAAATAATCCTGTTTACTGCTGCTTTTGTGGGCATGGCATCAGTTCTGTTACCTCCCGTGATTAATGCACAAAGTAATTATACAGGATAAAGAATGGATCTCTGTGATGGGTCTTCAACACTGTCGCATTTCTTCTGCAGACAATCATCCCTCTTGTTCAGGTAAAGATGTCAGTGCAGAGCTGAAAAGAATTCCCTGCATAATTGTGAACCAAATTCTAGAACATCACAACACACCCTACACAATAAGCCTGACGTCAGAGAAGTCTGCCAGCCACGGTTCCCTGGGCTAGCTCTAACTTCAGAGAAAACAAAGAATGTCTCAGACTGAGATTAAAAAAGTGCAGAGTGAATAAAAAAAATAATCTATGTTTTCATACTTTCTGGTCACATCCCCATAAATCGAGATGCTTGCCATGTTGGATTTTCTCAGTGTGTTGATGCTAAAGGCTTGTGAAGGCAGATCAAGGAAAGTGGGAATAAGAAAAAGAAAAGCAGTCCTCTTAGACATTTTGTATTAACTCCTCACTATAAGGAAACAAACACAAAACAAGTGTTTTGCAAGTTACATATGTGAAAGCGAGAATTCTCAAATCAGAATACATCAGAATACACAAGGGGAAGCTAATCTGATTTTGTGCTTGCCACGTAGTGAATTTTAAGTCTGTGCTTTTGTAATTGGAAATGAAGATTAACTAACTTCCCTGTTAGCTCTAGTTCCTCCAGAAAGAAAGTAACAATTTCCTTATGCTAAGAGTCTTCCTCCATGCAATTATTGGCTTGAAAGAGTAGGCATTTTTCTGCTGCAAATAAAAATTAGAGCCTTGAAATGCACACAGTTGTAGTCACTTTCATTAGCTGAAGCAAAATATTAGTCCTGAAGAGGTATTTATCTACCTGGTTGCAGAGATGGATCAGCAGGTGTACTTAGCTTGTGCCAGACCTTGTTATTTCTGGAATTAACAGCCATCCTCTGCATAAATCACTTTGGCTGTCCAATGCCATAAATAAAAGTGATCTGGCATTTTGGAGTGTATTGTGGTGTGAAGGCTGCTGTCACTGTGGGTGAAGTGACAGCCCCACTACAAAGCAGGTGTTAGAGGGATTTAGAATACACAGTTCTAGCTGGGTGTTCCTTTTGAGGCAAGTGACAGGAAGCAAGCCCTGCTACTGGCCATCAAATCAAAGCTTAGAAATGCTGAGAGTTCAAGGCAGCCATCTCAGGGAAGCTAAGTTTTTGATGGAGACAGTTATAGAGAAGCTTTGCTGGCAATTCAGTCATGTAATGCAATGAGTAAATAAAGAATGAGATCACACAAGAAGTAGTGGGGCATATTCATGTGCTGCACTGGGATGAGGTATGTGCTAGCACTGGTTAAGTGCCTGTAAAATGAAAATAAAAATAGATGTAAGAAGAAAAAATAAGTGCTTGAATACAACAGGAAGAATTATTTGCAAGAAAACTATCAGGGAATTAAACTTATCTGGCAGAAAATCTTTTTTGATAGCCAGGTATGGTTTAGGTAGCTGTAGATGGTAAGCTTTGTGTTAAATTTGTGTTTAAGGTCAGAGGAAAGCAATCCAGAATCTGGAAAGGGTGCTTTACTTGTTTTAATAATGCAAAATGTCTGTATCTGTATAATTTCCATCCATATCAACAGATCAATTAGTGCCATTTTATCTCAGCGTGAGTTAGTTAACAATTAGTGATGCCACGCAGGAGCCCATGTTTTTCCTAGGCAGTGAAAAGTTCTGACTCGTATCTGTGTTGAATCTCTGATGTTTCTTTAGTCACATAACTTCTGTTTAGTCTAACTCCGTTTTATTGATGAATGTTAAATTGCTACTTAATCAGCTTTCCCCATGCTGTATTTAAGGTTATGTCTGGGCCAACTGGAAGGGTTGGGAATATATAATGGATCTGCTTTGGTCTCCAGGCCAAGTAGCTAGGCCTGCAGTGTCCAGCGCAGGGCCACCTGCAGCACATTGCCTGCATCCACATGGGCCAACAGATGAGTTGGACTCAGTGATCTTACAATTCTTTTCCAAGCTGAACAATTCTGTGGTTCTATATGATTCACCCTGGTAAGAAGTCTCCCAGGATCTGCTGTGCTCCCACGGCACAGCTTCTCATGCTGTGCTCCTCGCTCCCTCCCTTCAGCAGGGTGTTCCCTGTGTGAAAGACAACATCTGGCCCAGATTGTCCCCTGCCAGGCTGCTGCTCACACCCCTTGTGGAGGCCATGACATGTGCAGAGCAGTCTTTTTTCTGCCCAAACTGCAGTTTCAAGTTGGAGCGCCTTAGTGCCATTGTGGGATGCATGCTGACAGCTGGGTGCCACACACAGAGAGCTGTGCTGGGGACACCAGAGCCTCATGAGACAGCAGTCCTTACAAGCCTCATCATCTCCCTGCCTCTGTGCAACTGGCACACAGTCAGGAACGCTATTTGCAAAGGTCACGAGTTCTGGAGACGTCCCTGAATGACCAGGACACAGAGCTACAGCATCTCTGCCAAAGCTGAATCTGCTGTGCAAAGCACGTCAGAAGTGTGTGTCTCCAAGAAGGGGAGCTGTTCAGCAGCTACAGAGAGCCCCTGTGATCTCTGGAAAGGGCCACTGTAGGTGCTCAAATCCCACTGTAAGGTATTGCATGGTACATGTGCACGTATGTACGTCCTTCAAAAGGCATTCCACCCACACATGCAGCTAGGTTGTCTTGACTTAAACACTAGAATAGGCCAAAAGCTGTAAACATAAAAAAAATCCTCCAAATCCTTGCTGTGTCATGAAACATGTTTTTAGTGGGGCAAGTCAGCCATATACATGTAACAGGGAGCAAAGTATCCCTGTGGTATGACCTTGGTCATGCCAGGATATGATGGCCCATCAGAACATCCAGGAGAACAGGGGACTGGGGTGGTGTCTATCCAGGGAAGAAGTTCCATTTCCAGCAAAGCTGGCAGGTCTTTACTAGACAGAGTCATTACAGGGGCTCTGGGGCAGGAGGTACAGCTCCCAGATGAGTTACCCCTGCTGTGTCCTTATCTCCTTCCACCAAAGTTTCCTGCTGCTTCTCAGCAGGCAGCGGCCTGCAATTCCATGGCTCCTGGGGCTGGCTCCTGGCAGGCTTCCTTCCCTGCACACAGCCCTCACACACCTCCTGCTCTCTGCTCCTGGGCTCTGTGCCCAAGGTAAAAAGGATACAAGCAGGTTGTCCCAGAGGATATCTCTTCCCTCAGGTGCTGTATGACCTGTTCTGCAACTCTGGAAAACTGTGAGATGGCTCCGGGGGCATGCCCATGTGTGTGGCTGAGCATGGATGGCCGCCAGAGCCCATTCTGCTCGGAAAGCTGCCATTTCCACATTCCAAGGCATCCTTACCATTTCCTCAGCTGCATGCCCCACCCCTTGCCACCAGCAAGACAAGCAGTGACGTATTTGGCTGTTCTGTGGCAAATATTACTGCTTGTCAGAACTGTCAAAGAAACACATCTGCCAGCCTGTTAATTAAAGAGTTCCTGTGTGTGCTGTGAGCCTCTTTCCACCCAAGTACCATGCTCCCATGGTAGAAGTCACCTTTCTTCACTTATGTAGAGCTCTACGTATGGCACAAACAAGCCATGCTCCTTCCTCCAAACGAGTTTAATCAGATGTAGGTACTTCTGGGTGTTGCATCCTGGTGGATTTAGACAAAAAGTCCCAGGAATAATTCCAGTGTGTGTCTGTGTCATGGGGAGGGTGCTGTTTCCCGGGAAAAGGGTTCCCCCTATCCTCCTTGTGACAAAGTTGAGGCACAAAAGCAATTCTCAACTCTCTTGTTCTCATCCTGAGCCTCCTCCTATGAGGTACATAGGAGGCTCCTCAGGGAAGCATCTGGCGCCGCAGCTTGGTACTGGAGGGAGACATGCCAAGCTACAGTCCTAGCAATATTAACCTGGGACACAATCCTGGTCACTCCAGGCACATGTCTGTCACATGGCACATGTCTGTCTCAGTGCAACTACTTTCTTGCATAAGAACTGAGGTAGCCAAATAAGCAGGGACAGGCTTTGGAGACTGCTAACTCTGTGTTTTGGAGTGTGCCTACAAAGATGTGCCGTGCACATGCCAGGGCACGCTGGACTTGTAGCACATTAGGAATACACAAGCAGATTGCTCTGGTAAGGAAGAACGAAGCCTGGTGTGGTCCATGCTTGCATTATCTGGAGGGTGTGGATCCTGCAGCAAACCAGACTTTCATAAAACCAAGTAATTATTTAACTGCTGATTGGAGTCCTGGCAAAACCTATTATGTACACAGCGTAGATGATCACGGAACCAAGGCCGTGGAGCGAAGCAGCAGACCGACCAAACAGACAATACAGGCATATGGTCCAACAGTCTGCTTGCAAAAAAAACCAAACAAACCAAAAAAAGGCCAAATGTTATCCATGAACTGCACAGTAAAACACCATTTGAGTATAGCTTTAAGAAGTGCAGCCCCTCAAGCCCTTGCCTTCCAGTTATCCAAAACCAAAAGGCTATATGGAGTTTCTGCAGTTCCCAGGTTTAATGCATGTGGCTACATTTACCTTTGCAAGTTATTTACTGACAGTATGAATAAAAGGATGACCAGACAAAAATGTTTGTCGGTTTCATGGGGTTTTCAGGAAAATTAGCAGAGCCTTGCAGTGGAGCTACTGTCCTTCCAATGGCAGCTAGGAGTCTGTGGTACGTGTCAACTTATGGGAGAGAGCTGGTTTTCAAGCAGAGTAAGGTTTTCAGTAGGTTGAAAATACAGGGTGTAAGAGGACTTACTACAGATCTATGCCAAGCTCCTTCTGTAGCCAGCACAGTGATTGAGCAGCATATGAAAGCCACTGACTGAAGGGTAGGGCAGTAATGGTTACAGGCCACCACTGCCAGTGCTTTGTAGCTAATCCAAGTGATATTGAGAGATCAGTAGCCACAGCCACATTCAAAAGGAAGGAGGAGTCCTCAAAAAGTGTGCCATCTTGTATTACTGATTCACTGACTGTGCACATTTGGGGAGGTGCATTTCCTTCAGTGAAGGCATTCTTCAATTGCCTTGATGAAGGTCAATATGATGACCATGGTACTTGGCAACCTGACCCTTTGCTTTCATGGCTCATGAAAAATTAATATGGAACCTTTAACCATACCGAAAGCACTTCAGTTTCCCTATAAACCACTTCAGATATGCATTTGGCCAGTTGCAATCTACATGAAAGTCATCTTGTGTTTAGGCTTCATCTGCAAATATGCTTCTTTCCTGGGATTCTTGAGTCCCAGGAAATGTCTGTGACAGTGCTGGCTAAAGGCTGGGAGCAGCAAGTAGTGAAAGATGCCTGGAAACTAAGCCAGCAGAATCTCACCAAGTTGCTAATGAAAATAGGCTCAGGTTATGAGGAGAGGCCTACCAAACCATTTTCTGCAGAGTGACTGATGGTTTCAGAGACAGTGTTAGACTTGCTGCTGCCAAAGGAAATGAACATTATGTTTACAAAGCTATTTCAGTGTTGCTTTTCCTGGGCCTCCACCAATAGCTTTCTTTCCAACACCTTGGTACATAATGTTCAATGCCATGAGAAGGCTTACTGAGTCCTACCAGCACTAATCCTTTTGCTTCCTGTTTATTTAGCCTTTGTGGCCATACTTTCCAAAAACTGTCTTCCCAAGATGGTCATCAAGCCTCTATTTTTAAGGATATATAAAAAAAAATAAGATGTGGTAACAAGGAGGGATATATTTGGTTTTGAAGTAAACAAGAAAATATTGTGAATTTGTGTAAGAGGTCAAATTTTAAACAGTGCGAGAGCCACATGTTACATACAATCAATGTACAGACAAGCGTTGCAACCTCAGATATAACACCCTGAAAGGGGAGGAGCTGCCTTAGCTCCACTTGTCACTTGCTTTGGATACATTGGACAGCCTGCATTTCTCCAATGCAGTAAAACAGCTCCTGTTTTCTCCTGATCCAAGAAAGAGGAAATCTGCAGACGTCCAAATTTAAACGCACATATGGGATACCGTCTGTGCCCACTCCCTCTGAAGTTTCAGAAGGAGGCATTCCACAGGGGCTAGACTACACACTGCCAGTGAGTCTTCTTGAGGAAGGAGACTGGGAAAGGTTGAGGGTACAGTTCATCTGTGAAGAATATGATGAGGATCTGGTTGATACTGTTCATTGCCTCTAACTTCTTAGACGATATCACTGCAGACAGATAGCAGCCCTTTGGTGCCAAAAGCCTAAATTCAACTTCATGACCTTAGCTTGTAGTCAAGATTAGAGGGACACTAAATTGCAGACTTTTTTACTCTTTAATGTTGCATATTCTCATGCCCCTGGCTCGGTTTTGAGGCTGGAATGACTCTCTCATTAGACTCAGAATTCATTTTGTCTTTCAGTCTACACTGATGAGAAGCCTACAGTATGCTGCATGCTGCTTTGCTGTCTTAGCAGATTATACAAGAGTCTCAGAGCCTCCACTTGTGTTTGCTTTTGACTCAGAAATTGTTGTTCTCCAAATCCCTGCACCTCCAAGCAAGGAATGGAATTTCAAGTTACATAGTTGGTGCCTGAAGAATGCCACTCTCCTAAACACAGCAATTATTTATGGGACTCCGGGGACCATGAGAACAGAACTCTCCTCATCTACAGTCATTTCAACTCTTTCTCCCAGCTGACAGCAAACTGAGGAAGAAGTGGTAAATATGAAAATATGATAAATGTTATCTTACCTATTGTGGATTAAAACAAATTTTGGGGCAATAGAAAGGAAAAGCAGCCTTCTGTGAGAGCAGCTAAAAGCTAAGAGGCTTTGCCTTAGCCCAGTATGGATACACAGCACCTCCACAGACCGTGTGGTGAAACAATAAACATTACTATTCCAAGATTTTCTAGTAGCCATCTGTTCAATTGCATTGGTGGATTACTTTCAAGAATCAGCTATGATCCCAAAAAATCTGAGGATGTGGTGCTCCTTCCTGAGCTGCTTCTGATAGGTGATGCCTCCTAGCCAGAAGTGCCATCAGGAAGTCAAGTGTTGCAAGACAGTAAGAAGAAAAAGCAGTGAGGCAGCCTCTTCTGGATCCTGCTCCTCAAATTTCAGTGGAGAACACAGGCAGCAGTGAGGTCCAAATGTGCTCATCAAGGTGGCTGCCAGCAGGTAAAAACTTTAGCCCTCAGAAGACTTGTAAACAGATGGGAATGGAAAGGTCACCTCCAAATAAGCACAGAGGGAAGCATCCCACCATATTCCTTATGGACTGCAGCACAGCAGAGCAGAGCAGGTAGATGTATTCACATCTTCCAGAAACAGCAGCAGGCCTGACTTGATTCCAAAAATAGTTTGAGTCAATGTTGATTTGCCACAGCCTACTCACAACAGCTGTGTGCTCTATGCTAGAGAATAATTTCTGGAGATTTTTTAAAATAGGAGGGCCATTCTGTCAGTGCATGAGCGAACAGTTTAAGTCGATATTTTGCTTCAGGATACATAATACTGTCATTATTCCAGACATTAAAATTCGGCAGCAAGGACAGAATCAGTAGCTTTTAAAATAAAAAGTACTTTTCTTTGTTCAGGCTTGCTTTTAAGGTTTGGGTTATTTTTGTATGTTTTTATTAAGATCTGTAAATTACAAAACCACATTGCAGAAAAAAACCTCCTCACCTTATTTTTAAAACAGTTAGTATCCACAGTTTCTCTGAGCTTCTAGGCCCCCATCTCCAATATATCAAAGGGAGAGAGTGAGGAGATGACAACTGATATTTTGTAAGGCTAAAAATATTGTGCCTTTTTACATAACACTGGGAATTTAAAAAGCACATTAACTGCTTGCAGATTATTTTTAAAAATGCAGTTTGAGCAACACCACTAGTATACATTCAACTGACATTTAGGAGAAGCTGTATGTTTCACTGCTGGGAAATGAGACATTCAGTAGAGGATGAAGTAAATGTTTAAAAAAAGGCAAAATAAGACTCAGACTGCACCAAAGATATTTTCACCCTAATACCCATCTAACATTTATGTTATTGAGGGGTGTCTCTTTTTCGAATGCTTATCAAGTAGCCTTTTTGACCTCCCAAAGCAACCTCTTCAGACCTCCCCTCTTGTCACTACCTACCTGATGATGAGGAGCCTTCACATTCTCAGCATCACTGCCAGAGGTTCAACAAATTACTTTTTTGCACTTCTGGAAGTTCCTTTCTTTTTTCCTCCTCACTCATTGGCATCTGCTGAGCCTTTTCCAGCAGGGAGAGGGTGGGAAAGAGACCCTTATCTGAACTCTCTGTTCTTCCCATTTCACTTGCTGCTGGAAAAGCCCCAGGCCATGGCAGAAGAAACTGAAATTTCAGAGCATGGCCCAGCCCACCTCCAGTCTCTGCACGAGCAGGCATTTAGCTGACTCAGACACAAGGTAAGGACACATGAGGATGCAGAGTGGATTTATGAAAGATACTTGCCAGGGGGGTGCTGCTGAGTGGGTGAAGTTTGTGACAGATGAGGCAGCCTAGACTTGCTAATTCTTTGGTGCTGAGCTGCGGTTCCAGAGAGTGCCGGGTCTGCTGCTCGAGTGGCAGGTGATGCATGGTCACATGCAGTAGGTCACTGTGCTACAAAGGTGTGGGGGAGATGCTACCAGAGCATCACCACAGCTCCAGATGGCCAAGTTCCTTTCCTATGTCCTCTGTGAAGTCTTGCAATGGGAACTATACAAAAATGAGATCTTCGTATGTCTAGAACTCAGCATGACACTTCTGCGTGACTCTGGATAAAAACCAAACAGGGATGAAGATGTTGGGAGAACATTACTCTTGCTAAAAACCTGCAAACCAGTACTGTTGTTCTGAAAAACCATGAAGTAACAAATTCTTAAGAAAAACTAATGGAAGGCAAATATCAAGGTTAGGTGAAAAATGAATGGTGAACACTTGAGTATTGAACATTTATTTCTGTGCCAATTCTTCAAACTCAGGTGTTATACAGAAAGCTGATTGCATTTTAATAAAATACCACCAAATTAAGCAAGATCAGACAACAGGGATCTTGCAGCAAAGCATACAAGTCCTGTCTGCTAAGTTACAGGTGACCTACTCCTTGCCAGGACTTTGTGTTGGGAAGATATACCTCCTCACTGTAGAAATTCTAATTTGTTTCAGAAAAAATTTTCTAAATTTCATCTTGTGTTGAAATAAGTGTGTTTTTAAGGTATCTGATGAATATCAAAGTATTTAATTCCTCTGAGAAATATTGTCCTTAATTTGGGACACTGTCAAATGTTCAGTTTCCAATAGATGATGCCAGGATGTCCCAGGCATGTCTCTCTACTGTAGCAGCATAGGCCAATTTGAGGATTCACTGTGAAGAGGAGAAAATATTTTGGTGCTCACCATTGTCCCATTCAGCAATATGGGACAAAATACCCAGGAGTTTTTGATAAATGCACTACTGAGGGTGTGGATTGATTAGTTCTATCTCAGCACTGAACTAATATGCTCCCCTAAAGTTTTTTTATGGTCTCTGGGTACAGGACGAACAAGATCAGGTTTGCTGTGGTGTTAGTGGAGGTAAGCATGAGCTTATATCACAGTATGTAATGCAAACATATCCTACCTCTCTCCACCTGTTGTCCTTTCAGTTGATTCACACAGCCTCAAATATTTTCCCAGCTTTAAAGGACCCAGCCTTTCACTTATGTGAGATAAGTTGCACCACTCTCAGGATGTGAACTGCAGTGGCACTGCTTTTTTTCATTCTTTAAAACCTCATAAAAAACCTTTCTGTTTGTCTTCTGCAGCAAAGGAGTTCTGAAGAAAGAAGAACTGCATGAGTCATTTTGCTATTTCATTTCCTTTTCGGTCCACATGAAAATCCTATCAGCAGCTAATACAGCTTGATGTGGAATTAACTCTTATGGCATCTACTACATTACTTCTATGAAGCAATTACTGAGATCTCTGCCAGAAGTAGCTTTTACTGGGGAATCCAAACTGCCAGTGGCAGGAGGCCAGCAGTGAAGCATATTGGAGCAACCGTCCCTGGAGGACGATTCCTGCCTCTAGAGATCTGATACAGATACTATTTTTGTAAACATCTCCTACTCATGAACTTCACAGGTCTCTGCATATTTTTCATAGCTGAAGACACATCTTGCAAGAAGCATGTAGGAAGTTTCTCCATGTCCTCTGTGATAGTAGCTGGTCACAAGATATTACATAAGGATTTTAAAAAGGATCGGAGAAGGAGAAGGTGGACATTCATTTTCTAGTCTTTTCATGGGATGATAGACATGGTTGCCAACACCTCTGAGGACAGAATAGACAAAAGTGAGACATTTTGCATTATTTGGTGCTTGGTGATGTTTACTTGAAAGTGGGACATTAGTTGGCAAGATTTATATTGTTTTTTCTTTTCATTTTAGCTGGTTTTAGTGGTAGCTAAGGAAGATGACAGGGGTACATTACCTACTGTGATATAATCTGCATCCATGATAATTAATTGATGAAAAGAATAAATTTACTCAGCAGGTAAGACAGTGACAATAGCTTTGTGTTTTATTAGCAGTGTTTCTTCGGAAGATACTGTTCCAGTATTTATAAGTCATAAGATCTTTATATTTATATAGAGATATAGGGAACATCTGGTAAAACAGGTTTAATAGATTCATCCATGGCTTATAGAAAAGATGAACACTGTTGAACAGCTGTCTCTTGAAACACAAACAGTTAACAATTTACAGCATAAGCTGGTCTTCAGGGTTATGATGGAAGAAGCCTCAGGGAAGGTTGCTAAGAACTGGACTAGTTCTAAAACTGCTTTGCTGTGTGCTGTTATCAGCCCCTCTGTCAGGCTAGTGACTATCAGCCACATCTTTAGATTTGCTGGAATTATGTTTTCCTCCCCACCTATCCCTGCCCAGATTTAGTGACCACTCTGTGTGCAGGGCATGGGGGGAAGAGATCACTGGAGGCATGGATCCTTGTCTGTTCACCAATTCAACCCCAGAAACAGGTGGTCCTCACCTAGGAGCACATGCTTATTGATTATGGTATCTCAATTTCTCTGTTGCATTCATGGCAAAACTGAAGGAATGGAGAAGAAGAAAGTCAAGAGATCTTTATGCTGCACTTCCTCCACTCCAGCAGCATCCTTGACCTAGTTTGGGCAGCACTGGAGCTCTGTTTTGCAAACAGAAGTTGCTAATGGCAGTGACCTACAGAACACAACCGGCCGAACATTCCTTCCCTTTTGAAAGCACACCCCTCACAACAGGGGCTGTGGAAAGGGAGGTTTTCAGATCTGCAATAAACAGAGGGGCACATCATTTCACCCACCAAACAAATAAATTAGGAAGTTGCAAGGGGCTGTTCCCTACTGCTTCTTCCTTCTGAGACACCTAGCTATGTAAAAGATATATCCATGTTTCTCTCTAGGTATTGAAAGACCTCCCTCTTCCAAACCTGTACAAAAACTTACATTTACAACAATCTTTCAGACCAGCATTTAAATCAGCATTTATCCAACAAATGTTGTACACAATTCCCTACATGAAATTGTAGCCTTACTGTTTAAGAACGAACCCACGATGCTCAGAGAAAATATCCAGAGCCTGTCAGAAAGTGTATTTCAAAGAAAACAAAACTGTTTATGTTCTGTCATTTAGCTCCAGTTCCTTGCTCATGAAGTGCAAGAACAAAAACTGTGGGGGACATTTTGATTTATGCTCTGTTTCAGTCCCTTGTTCAGAGATTCAGTCCTGTCACTTCCCCTCCTACGAGATAATTCTTATGATATCACATTCTTATTAAACCATGTATTTCTTCAAAATGAAAACCACCTACTTTTCTTATGGTACTATATGATAAACATTTTAACTGATTTTAGAAAGTTGTTGGCTTGATAAAAACTAGGAGCTGTTCACTGATGATTAATTCCCTATTGCATAGAACCTACTGTACAGACGAGCTGAGCAACTGGGTGAAAGCTGAGTCTTAACAAAATCTTCTCAACTTCTAATGAGAACGAAATTAACTTTAAATATGGAGATTTATGTAAATATAAATAACACATAATATTATGTAAACATGATAAAGGTGTGATTAAGAACCAAAAGATGGTGAAGAGTCTAACCTTTCATTAAACTGACTATATTAGAAATGAGAGATGAAGCATGGCTGTAGGTGCCAAGACAGGTATTGCTTCCAGCAGCTAAGTGATATTGATTTCAAATTAAAAAAAATGAGGGAGCTGGTGGCATCAGGACATGTGAGACAGCCACAAGACAGACCAATAGTTCTGTGGAGTGAATGAATGGGCACTTGGGTATAATCCTTCTTTCCAGTTACTTTTTTCTGCTGTGCATGTCTGGCAGCAGCATGGGCGCTTCCAGATCATGTGTAAACTAGTACCTCACTAAAGCAGCAGCAGAAAAACCCATGAAGACCTAGGAAGCAGCTTTTCAGGCAGGATAAGTGCTAGGACTTGCTCACCTGCCTGTGGAATCACACCCTGAGGGAGAAGTCAGAGCAGGTTGATGTAGCTTAATGAAAGAAAGTCAAATGTGCATTTGCTAGGACTTGGGATATGACTTTGAGCTTGAGATAAAGTGATGGACAAGCTCAGGGGGAATAAAGAAAGAAGAGTCAATGTGACTTGTCTGAAATCTTCACTAAAAAGGAAACCACAGCAGAGTTCACTGAGTGCAGAAAGAAGGTTCACAGAGGAACAGATTTAGATTTGGTGGGTGGGTGAGAGGGAGAAGGGGATTAAAATGAAACCAGACTCTCTGAACAGAGGAAAAGAAATTGCCCACAGCTGTGTCAGTAATACATCTTCTCAGGCCAGGGTGAGGTGCAAATGCTGTTTGGTGGGGTTTGGTGAAACTGCTGAGGACAGCTGCCCTGATAGATCAGTCCACAGGAGACTGTGGATGACAACAGTTGGCTGGGCAGCCACCAACTTACAAAACATTTACCCAAAACAGGATTTGTGTCTTAATATACCACTCTTCCCATTGCAATCTGCTTTTGTTTCCCTTTTCCTCCCATTTTTAGCCCTAGAGATCTGCTTTTTAGAGATGTTGAAACATCTCTGGTTAACATACTGCCAGACCAATTGTTTCCCAGTATTTTTACAACCTAGGTTAGAAGTGTGTAGACATGTCGGGAAAAGTATCTTTAGGAAGTCATTCAGAAAAACGAGATGAAAAATGATAGGTTTGGAAATATATGGGGGAGGTGGAAGGAGTGAAATAGGTAAAGAATTCTAACTGTGGAAAAACTTCATCCTCAGCAGAGATCTAATGCATTGTACCCAGTGATAAGCATTGTAGCAGCAGAGCAGACTGGACTCGGGCACCAGAGAGGAGGGGACTGTGATCTCTTACACTTCAGGAGCACCATGTTCACTATACATAGTAATAACTTCAATGTCACGGAGAAGGAAAAAGATAAAATAGCTGCATATATTCAGACAGCGTTTTGGAGTCTTTTTCTGCCTTTGTCTTTCCTAGGTAGATTTTATTTTGTATATTGACTTTATCTGAGTAGACTTCCTGCTTATTGTTTCAGAGGGTCAAGGCAAAATATGTTCTGTCAGAAGTCCTTTTTTTCCTTATTTTTCTCCTTTTTTAGGCTGACTATAAGTTGTGAATGGAAAAATGAATGAACTTACCTATTCTTTGGTACTGCTGTTAATGAAGAGTGATCAGCTGTCTTGAGTGACTTCTCAGCAATGCTGACAAAAACTGAATTTTCCAAGCACGAGGATGTGATCAAAATGGCTCATATGGGATCAGCAAAATTCAACTTGCCATTACTAGAGATGGGTGGAAAAATGCTGGTGAGATCAGAGGCTTTCTGGGCAAAGGAGGCACAAAAGGCCAGGGAGAAATTGTGAGCATTTGAGAGAGTGGAGGTGGAAGGAGCAGACTGGGAACAGACCGTGGTGCTGGAGAAGAGGGCCAGGCGGACACTGCCTGTTGCTGGTGCCATCAGGTGAAAAGAATTTGGGCTGTGAAAGGAGCTGACCTAACCACACCTTCTCCATCTGCAGAGATCTCTTCTCACTACCACGTTAGCGGGGAGGACGCGGGAAAGGCCTCAAGGCTGGGCTTCCTTCACGGTTATGCGGGGCCAGGGGCAGAGGCCGGGCGGCGCCGCTCGCCTGATCCCCGCGGCACGGAGCCCCGGGGCCAGATCGGACCGCGGGGAACCGCCGTCCTCCGGCCGGATCCCTGCCGAGGCCGCTCCGCGGGCCGCCTCGGCAGCTCCCGCGCTCCTTGCGGGCAGGGCTGCGGCGGGACCGCACCGGCACCGCGCCGGCACCGCACTGGCT
>VWYI01016826.1:0-151868 GCA_013399455.1 Anthoscopus minutus | reverse complement strand
GAGCCGCGCGGGGCGCGGAACAAAGCGCGGAGGCGCGGCGGGGGCAGATGACAGCCTGGCCCGCGGGCTCCCCGCCTCGCCCCGGCGGGGGCACCCCGCGCTCCTACCTGACCATGACCCCGCGCCGCTTCCCGCTGGGCCACCCCGGCGTTTCCCGCTGAAGGGACCGGCTCCTTTCCGACCTCCGCCGCTCCCTGCCTTCTTCGCCTACTCGCTGCTGAGGCTGCCGCCTCTCCCCGGAGCCCCGCCGGAGTGATGGGCTGCATCGGATCCCGCACCGTGGGTAAGGCGTTGGCGGGGACGGCGCCAGAGGATGCTCGGGCAGCCGCGGCCCCCGCCCGGGTACCGGCACGGCAGCCCCCGGTACGGCGAGTAGCGGGGTCGCGCCTCGCAGCCCCGCTCCCGGCTGCCCGTGCAGCGCCATTAGCTGCGTGCGACCCTTCCCCACCTCGGTCTCCCGTGGCGTGGCGGGGCTCCGTGGCGGAGCCGCTGGCCTAGGTGCTGGCAGCGGGGCGGCAGGACGTGCCCGGGGCCGGGGGTCTTCTGCCCGTGTCACCCGTGACGAAAGGTCGCCGAACATGTGGGTCAGTGCGGCGCCTCCGGAGAAGGGGGTGGGTGCGGGGCGTGCCGTGCCGTGCCGTGCCTCCCGAAGCGGGATCAGGCGGCCGGCGCTGTCTCCTTTGCTCGGTAAAGGGTTTATTGTTATCCGAGGATACATCACGTTGCATGATCTGCACGTCTTCTTGTCTCCCCCTTCCCCCTGCGTAGACTTCAATGGAGAAGAGGAAAGAAACTGAATCCCTTCTTCTCTCTCGCAGAGCTATTGCGGGGGGACACGGGGAGGGATCGCATCCTTCCACTGGGCCACTGCTGTGCACATTTTTAACCGAAAGCTCCCAAGCCTTCAGGCTATGTAACCCAGCTCTCCCCTCCTACACACATGCAGATACCAAGAGGTCTCTTGATCTCTTTGTATCTACAGGTAAACGCAGCATCCTGGGCACAATTTCTTCCCTTTGGGAAATTTTTTTTTTTCTGTGCAAACCACAGGTACAGCTCTATCAGTTACATGGGGATATATAATTCGATATGCCAAAAGAATCTCTGAAAGCAAAACAGACTTCATTTGGCAGTACATCTGTAGAGCTCCCAAGCCGGTCCACTGTCTTTCCCAAGAGCACGCGGGCCTCTGGGAGAAAAGGAGATCTCTGAGAACATCAGAATCCACCACCACCCCAGACTGAGGGACTGTGCCAAAGCCTGGTGCTGTGACACTTCTTATCTCAGTGGGAAAACCCTTTGTGAGGGCTTGCAGGGAACCATATACTCCTGCAGCAGCAAACTTTAAACGGCAGAATGCAGTTTCTACTTTGGGAATTAATTCCTGTATCGAGCCTATGTCTCTTAGTGGTGTCAAATGTCCTTATGATCTAGAGAAATCTCTTACGTGTCCACATGCCAAAGATCACTGCAATATTTCCCTTGAGATTCTTCAAGCTCACCTGGATCACTGTCTTTGTAGCATATCAGGACATGTCTTGCCTCCATCTCCTGCCTTGCCCTTATCCTCCACACACCCACACCGCTGAGGACATTATCCTGTTAGCTGGGTAATTATTGATACACCTTTTATTGATGTGTGTCTGAACTGGCAGTGTTAATTCTTGTTCTCTCTTCACACAATGCTGTTGAAATAAAGAGCAAACATGCATTTAGTAACATCCACTGTCCACTCCAAAATATGGTTAAGCTGTAGTACAAACTACAGGTGTTTGTTACTATGCATGGCAGTATTTTTATGACCTGTGACTTGGAATCTGTGTTACAAAAAAAAAAAACCCTGGTATAACTTAGCTTTTGTGTCATTCTCATATGAGATTATATGTATGTTTATATATAAATATATTTTTATAACTGCGATACAGTTGTGTGGGCATAGATGAAATCAGAAAATAGCATCTATGCCATGTCGATGGGATAATGATAGCTGAAAATACACTTTGTCTGCAAATTGCAGTCCTTCAATACAGACCTTAATGGTACAGACGTTTGACTTCTCATGTGATAGCGATTTTTGGTTGATTCTTCTTTGAATGATTCACATTCATTCTTGATGGTGATAACTCAGTGGACCAATGTATGCAGTTTCCTGAGGAGCATTTCTTGCCCTGGTGTTATGAAGGTGTGTGCTAAGGGGGATTGTACAGCTCTGATTCTGGTCTCCGTGATTCTCTCAGATATGAATGTAGTAATACTGCCTGATGCCTGCTTCATGTGAAACTTTCACACTGCCTTGCTGTAGAAGGGGCTTATTCTCTTGTCAGTCCTAGAAGCTGGGGATCCTTGAGTTTTATTTGGACTACTCCACCTAAGGAATTTTTTTAAGAACTACTTTTACTTGGCAGCTTGGATTTTTGGCTCCAGCTTTCCTGGAGTTATTGAGAGGATTCTTCAGACATATTTTGGGAAATCGGTGCTTTGAAGTGCTAGGTCTGAGCTCTAGGATATGGCTGGAAACTAACATCCTAGTGTAAGCAGAGCTTTGTGTTCTCTCTTCCAAGTGTATCTGGTTAGATTTTTGCAGAATTAGTTCAGTATACAGGCTCTGTATTGCCTGCTTTCCAAGACCAGGTAGGTCCTAGAGAAAGGAGTGCTATGCTTGTATTGGAATTTGCATGGAGCAGATTTTGAACTCAGAATTCAAGAGGTTTTAAGTAGTGATAGAAAGCTCATAATCAGTCACATTGAGTTTGTTCACCACACAAGAGCCAGTGCAGGATTGTGCCCTGAGCTTGCTCCGGGCCTTTTTCCATTCCAATTTTAAGCAAGCCACATGATTTCTTCATCTCCCGCAGGGATGTTTTACTATGATCTAGTTAGATGTCATAGTTTGCACATATTTAGTGATGTGCAACTTTATATTTTATTTCCTAAATATGAGTTTTCTGGTTATTTCTCCCTAGGGAAAAGTAATTGAGTGGGTCATAACAGAGCAGCTCCATATGTGATAACTGGAAATAGAGTCATAGAGCATCTTTAAATTTTACAGAGGACACCAGAATGGCAATGATCCCTTTATGATTACCTAAGGCATGAAAAAAACTGAAAAGTGATCTTAAAAGGCTAACCTGATATCCACTTCAAGTCACATCTCAATGTCATACATGTGCTTTGTGTAACATGGCATGACAGCAGTTACACAGTGAGAACTGGAGGTGGTTTCTTCTTCTGGCAGTGGCTACAAGTCATGTCTGTGTATTGGTGATACCCCATCATAGTTCATAGAGAGCTGCCTAGAAACTCTCATCATAGCTGGGTCTCAGTTTCAGTGAATGTATAGAAGAATTTTCACTGAGCTTGCTGGACAGTAAAGGCTGTAAAATCCAGCTAGGAACTTGTAGATATTTGAGTGCCAACCTGCTAAATGCCAAAGATCAGCTTGATTCTTGTCAGTAGCTGAGTTAGCCAAGTTTAGGGTTTCAAGTCTCCATAGGTGTCTGAATGCATTGCAAATGTACCTTTGACTACAGCTTGGATATCTCCTTACACTGGCTGTTATGATTAGTGTGGCATGGTTTCTCTTAATTCCTTGAATGGATTTAAATTAATAGAAAGCTCAAGCCCGTTAACCTCAAGATTGCTGTCTCTTTTTTTCCAGTGATTTCTCTGATTTCTCTCATGTCTTTGCACAAAAGCCTGCAGCAAACATGTTTTGTGAATGTGATGTAACATGTTGGGAAAATATTCAAGACATGACAAAATAATAGTTCTTTTGGAGTGTGAGACAAGAGAAACTAGAGTTTCTCACACTAAGTGTCAGGAAAAACTTTTTGACTGTGAGAAATGTCAAGCAGTGTAAGGGAATTCCCAGGGAGGTTTTCAAGATCAGACTGGATAAAACCCTGAGTAATCTGGTCTAACCTCATAGCTGACTCTGCTTTGAACTGGAGTTTGTACCTCAGGAGGTACCTTCCAACCCAGTTATCCTGTGATCCTATGCTTAGGATCTAGACCCTGGAGTAGTTGCCTCTCTGAGTCAGGCTGGATCCACTGCTTGAGTCTTGCTCTGGCAGAGAACCCCAGGTCTCCTACATGTCATTAGTGCACTCCTACATGTTACCCCCATCACCACTTTCCTTTAACTACTCAGAGCACCATGTGTCACAGAATTCTTCACCATAAGCCCAGCTGGCAGTTGAAGTCCTCTCCATGTGTTTGTGGTCTGGCACTTTTGCAAGAGGCAGCCCAAGTGACAGCTAGGTTTGTGCTCCAAGCATCAGTCGCTGACCCTGCAGACTGGAAAAGGCAGTGCTCTTAACTGGTCAGCCTCTGGGTCAGATGTGATCTGCCAAAGTCAGGTAACCTGGCTTGTTGGGCTCCCCTTCACAAGGAATGGTCAGTGTCCTGTGCTTCATATGTTGCTTTCCCACTGGATGGTCTATGCTAAGTGTAAATGAATGGCTCAGAGCACCCACAGCAGGAGAGATGAAGCCAAAGAACACCCACTCCTAATCCAGCCACTTTAGATTCAGCAGAGTGGGAGCAGGGTTGGAGGCTGACAGGAGAGGGGTAAAGCAGCTGGAGCAAGCAGTAAACATCCCCTGCATTTTCTCCTTACTCATCCCCCTCACAGATCTCTAAGTGTGTGAAGCAAAATCTGGGAAGGCAAGTGTGGTCTACACACTTGGATTGTGAAAAAGTGAGACATGCTTTCTGCATACATACCTCACACATACCAAATATGTATCAAGGTGTCCAGTTCCTCCCTCCATCACCTTCAACGTCTGAGTTGGTGAAAAGGAATAAAGAAAGGGAGAAGCCTCAGAAAGGAAATGGTATTGCAGAAGGAAACTGAGTCATGAAAGTAGGGATATTTTTGTTTGTTTGCGTGCACACAGGTGGAAGGGGAAGGAGCACAGAGCTCTGTGTAGAAATTGTAGGTGATGTGAGTAAAAGGGTGGGAATGCATGAAAAGGGGCATCTGGGTATCTTGTTCCTCTCTTACTTGGGATAGAGACAAACGGAACAGAGGGACAAAGGGGCACCTTCCAGGTCAGATTGCTTAGTGGTTGGTCTCACTTCACTACCTGTATTTCTTCCCAGTCTGGCTTTTCCTCTTTCGAGCAATTCTCAATCTGTTCACTTTTAGAAGCTCTAGTAAAGAGCTCAGGGATGAGAACTTGTTTCTGCCAGTAAGACTGTGAGCAGAGACCATCTCCCAGACCTAGCAGCCAGTAGTCCTGAAGGGTGATCTACAAACAGGTGGTCTCTGAGACCTCCCTCTCTCATCAGGGTTTCTGAAATGCAGGTGAGTGGTTTCAAAGGTGTGGTGGGGAGAGGCTAGCAAAGAGCAAGATTGTGTAAGCCTGGCTTTATAAGGAAACAGTCCTAAAAAAGTCTTCAAGGTAAGTATGTGTCAGAAACAGTCATTAATAACAGAAAAGTCTTTGGCATGTTGCTGATGGGCTTAAGACTTCTGTGTGTGTACAATGCAACAGATGTGATTTGAGGAACAGAGCTGAGGAAGAGCTTGCTGACTTTGTGAACTCTTATGGACAGTAATATTGCAAGAATTATGAGAGAAGTTACAAAGGAGCTGATGAAAAAATGGAAGTAATGAATTCATTGGCATGATAGAGCTGGGAGTCTTAATTCTATAGACTGGTGTGTATTGAAGCAGAAGAAGTGAACTAATCAATGAACGTTTTAGGCCTGCTTTCTTGAGGGGGGAAGTAGAAAAAATAGCTCATTTTCAGTTCCTTTAATAAGGTTGTGCTCTCCAATAGCAAAACACCGTTATTTTAGACTGATACTTAAAACAACCAATTTAAGGTAATTCACACTCATGAGTTTTTAAGCACTTGGATAAAAAGTCAAAGCTTTGTTTTATAAGGTCTTGAAATAGTGGAGAAGGTCTCAAGTGGAAAGCTGGGGTGTTAGCACAACTTTACAGGTTTTGTGAGATGACCTATGTATTTAATTTTATCAATTTGTTAAGATTTCCAATAAAATATTAGAAGGACAATATATCAGTGAAAATGGACTTAGACAAAACAGAGCCTGTCAAGCTAACTTAATTTCATTACTTTATGAGACTGCCTGCAGCCAAGTACTTCTCTGATAGAAGTACCTTTACGTACAATCGTGGTAATGGAGATAAAATATGAGATTGGTAAAAGATACAGCCTCTAATCAGCTAGGAATCAGCTGAGCACCACGTGATTCTTTGTTAGTTAATATACGAGTACAGTACATTTTAAGTGCATCTAAATTCAATAGATAGCAAAACAGTAACAAGGAAAGAATCATTGTTGAAAAGCTGTGGCTCTAATTTTGCCAAGTACGGTGTGATTTTAACATACAGCCCAAAATCCTGAGGGAGATCTAAAATACCGATAAACTTGGTAGTATCTGGAATAACTCAAAGATCTGCTAAAAATGAAAGTAACAAAAGAGATAAATCACAGATACTGAACAGTTTGATTAATTTTAAGTACTGACACACTGTGTATGTGTGTTTCAGTCTAATCAAATATGAGTTCATGTATCTAATGGCAGAGTATTTACGGGACCAGAACTCTCTGTTAGAGAGCAGTCACACTAAATAAGCTTATAGATATTGGAACTGGTAATCAGCAAATCAACAGCTACTACTGAGATGCTGCAGCCAAAGAAGCTGATGTGGTTCTTTGATCTTGAATATTGAATAGAAAAGCATGTTTTCCTCAGCATTTGGCACTTGTGAAAAAAATTATTTTTCATCTACTTTATCTTATTCTATTATTATCACTTCGAGAAATACTGCAAAACTGAAGTATGACAAGAAAATAATAAACACAGAACTGTGAATAATAACTTACAGAAGTGACTTGATTACGATCTTTAAATGTTTGACTGAAGGAAAAAAAAACACCTCAAAGTCATCTAACTCTTCAACCTAGTAGAAAACTATTAAGATGTGATAGAAGGATGTCAAATACATTCAGATTGGAAATGAGGCAAAAATCAAAAAGTAAAAGTACTGAACTATTGGGATAATTTACTGAGAATTGTACTGAGCCCTCTTGTCACATGAACACAATAAAATCAAGATTTTAAGAAAGGCTGTAGTTCAAGCACAGCAACAGAAAGTATAATTAACAAAGGGAATACACTTAGCCTCTATTATTTTAAGGATGTTAGATGATTGGGATGTTTCTCTGTGAGTTTCAGGTACAGGTTCCCAAGTCCAAGAATATACCAGACTTTTAAATGAAACATAATTTTTATATCCCAGAATGAGTGTGGTTGTGTTTGCAGATGCTGATCAGACATGGCTCATGGGGAAAGTTCCAGTTCAAAATTTCTAAAGTGCACTGGAGAAAACAGCTTGGTGACCCAAATGGTGAGCATATGGACTGACATTCCACATGGGAAAAAGAGTTTTAGGGTTTATACTGCTGGCCATTTATATTTGCTGGCCAGGATGGTGACAGAAAGCTGTGGCAGCCAGAGGAAGATCAAAGAGGCTGAGAAGGCAGGAAGCTCACCAGGCTGCAGATTGAATATTTACTTCAGGAGCTATTCAAAGAGCCTGTAAAAGGCAAATAACTTGCCTTTTGCAATGATTAAGAGGACTTAGTGCATGATGTTACTACTTAAGAGGCTTCAGGTGACTCAGAGAGATTAAGCCCATAGCAGAACATCACCACCCTCCGCCCCCAGCCTCAAAACCCCAACAATTTTGTATCTGTTCATTGTGGAAGAAGTGGAATTTTATCCTGTGGAACTTTTCCTTGTTGGAGATGCTTCATCAGCTTCAAATCAAAGCCTCACTGAGGTTGTAGGGCAGGTAGACAAAAAAGTGGTCAGATGATATTCATGAGAGACTTCTGGAGAAGTTTGAGGCTGAAAGAGCTGAACTGCAGATTGTTGTCTGTAATGCTTTCCAGTTGCTTTGGTACAAGAAGATTGGAAGGCAGATGATACGATGGCAGTTTTTAAAATGGTTTTGCTATCTGGAAAACTAAAAGCTAGTAAACAAGATATGCCTAGGAGGCAAGCTAATAAACATTACTCTGAAGAACAGAATTAATGCATGCACGGACAGATAAGATGTACTGAGAAAGAGTTAACTACTGTTGTTAGTGGATATCACAATTTATGAGTGGGAAAAGAGGTCAACAAGCATTATTGACAAAGGAGGTCCAGAGGCAATAGTCCACTTGGATTTGCCAAACACATTTGTAAAGGTCACTCACCCCAGGCTGTTAAAAGACACGAATCTGCTGTTGAATCAGAGAAGTTCCTTAAGTAGCTGGGTAAAGACAGGAAACAAGGATTAGCATGAAATGTCAGTTTTTCACAGGGATTTTTTTTTCAGATTCACGCATATCCATAACTGACATGAAAAGGGGAAGGGGTACATAATGAGGTAACAAAGTATGACAGTAAAGCAATCATCTGGGGGAGCAGGCAAAAAACTGCATGGAGTGATTTGAAAAAGGATTTCACAATATTGAATTACTAGGTCATTTAGTTTCACAATATCGAATGACATAAATTATGGGTGAAATTTGATGTGGATAAATGTAAAATGATGCACACAGGCAAGGCAATTCTAGAATTACATTTGCAATGATGGAGGTTCTGAGTTTACTATTACCATGCTGGAATGAGATCTTGTGGTTATAATGTGTGGCTTTAATGCTTAGTACCACTAAAAATGCCAATCCAATGTTAGCAATTAGGAAAAGAATAAGAGAATAAAATGAGAAACAGCATTATGCTATGCATCTATCCATATGGTTCTTTCATTTTGATATTTTATAATGCCTTGACCCTAATGGCCTATTCCCATTTCAGAAAGGCCATCATCAAAGTAGAAAAAATTCAGAAAAGGGCAGGAAAGACAATCAAAGATATCATGTGGCTAATATAAAAGGAGTCATTTAAACAGGGATTTCTCAAGTATGGAAATGAGATGATTAAGGATATGACAAATATCTATAAAATCATGAATTTTCTCTGGGGTAGGAAAAGCATGGAGAAAAGGATGAGGGAAGACTGTTTCACTATCAATTTTAAAACAGAGTCTAAACATGAAATAAAACTATCAAGTGGCAAGTTTAAAGCATATAAAAATAAGCACTTCCTCATGTAACAGAATTCAGTTGTGGAAGTACTTGTTGTAGGCTGCTACAGGTGCTAAAAAGCTTTTTTGCTTTTTTTTATCTTAGAAGTGAACAGATGAATCCTTTAAAGATGACTAAATACAGAGGCAATGTCTGTCTTGGGAGCTACTTGAGGTGTAAAGTGTGAGAGGTTAGGACAAATAATCTGGGAAAATATCTCTGCTGTTTCCCCTGTCTTTCTTACATACCCACTCCCACTTTAAGGACAAGCTGACGCCCATCCTAAACAAATACTTAATATCTCCTTTCCCACCACTTCCCAAAAGAAGAAAATTAAGAAAAGAAACCAGAGAGGGGAAAAAAAATCCAGTCACTGAGGAGTAGGGGGTGGGAAGAAGAAAATAGTAGGAAAAGAGTAACAGGCAAAAACTGGAAAACAGGGAAGCAAGAGGGAACAGTGGGCCAAGCACCTCTGCATTTCCATGATACCCAGGAAAGTTTCGATGCTGCCTAGTGATGCCCTGCCCAGAGCACAGGAATAGAAATAGCATTGTTAGTTGCTAGGATCTTGGGATTTCCTCCTCCTGGAGCTGGACATATCCAGCTTGGTGATTAACAAGATAATTGATAAAGAGGACCCAGAATCTAGTGGGTCTTGGGATAGAAACTGTACAAGTAAAGATGTGAGAAGTGCAGCTAAAAAGTCTCAGAATTAAAAGTTCTGGAGGAGACAGAAGATTGGCATGTGTGGTGTGCCAGCCTCCTTCTGACTGCAGAAAAGGCATGGCTTGGGGAGTCCTCTGAAGAAACTTGTGCCTTCGGCTTGCTGAAGGATTTTTCCAGCTGATATTCCTACTGGTCCATTGAATTAGCTGGAAGTAGAAACTGGCCACTGGGGTTCTTAATTCTCTTCTGACGATGAGTGGTCCTACAACCATGTATCGTGGGTCTAAGGGTGGCTGACCCCCTTGTGTTTGGGTTTAAGGGGGAGGTTGAACAAATGCATACACCTGGCAGACAGTGATGACTGTTCCCTTGATCTGGAGTAGCCCTTGGAGATCAGAGGGGCCTCTTGAACAGTAGGTACTCCCTCTGTAGGTGTGGATGCCCTCAGGGACAGTGGGGAGAATCGAGGTGTGGGGTTTAGGGTGATGGTGAGATGTGGCCTCACCTGGGCAGGTGCAGGACTGTGCATTCAGTGCCTGCAGCTCTGCCTGGTGAGTTCAGCCCCTGCAGTCTCAGTGCCAGCAGCTCTTTGTCATTTTCCCCAGTTGCTTAGGGAGCTGTGGAGCTCTGTCTGGTGAGGACCTCTGAAGCCCTGGTAGTGGCTTTCTAGGACTGGGTTTCTAGGAGTTTCTCTTAGCAGGTATCTGCTGGAAATACAATACAGCAGAGAGCAAACAGACCAGGAGTTTCCTGGAGTGTATGTAAGAACTTCCTGACACAGCTGGTGAGTGTGCCAACTAAGGAAGGCACCTGCTGGACCTGTTGCCTGTGAATAGATAAGGACTTGTGGGTGATGTGGTGGCCAGAGACTGTCTTGGGCATAGCCATACAAAATGAGAGAGTTTTTGATTCTGCGAGCAGTAAGGAGGGGAGTCAGCAGAACTGCCACCTTGGATTTGTGGAGGTCAGACATTGACTTGTTTAGGAGACTGTTTCACAGAGTCCCTTAAGAGGCAGTCCTGAAGGGCAGAGGAGTCCAGACAGGCTGGACACTCTTGAAGAGGATATCCTAAAGGTGCAGAAGCAGGCCACCCCCGTGTACTGAATATGAGCTGGTGGGAAAAAAGACCAGCCTGGCTGAACCTTAATGTAAAATTCAGGAAATAAAGAGCGTTTTACCTTTGGAAGAAGGGGAAGGCCATTCAGGAAGACTACAAGAGTGTTGTGAGGTTGTGCAGAGAGCAAATTAGAAAGGCCAAAGACCAACCAGAATTTAGTCTGACATAAAAGGCAATAAAAATGTTTCTGTAAATGCATAAGCAGCCAAAGGAGGGCTAAGGAGAATCTTCATCCTTTACTGGATGTGAAGGAAAATATCGTGACAAAAGATGAGGAAAAGGCTGAGATATACACTTTGTTTTTTGGGTAGTCAGCAGCCTCAGTGCTTCCTGACTGGCTCTGACTGCTGCTGCTGTCCCATAACCAGATGCTTTGTGAGGGCTGTGACCAAGTGTGTGATGGCTGTGATGGAGAAAGGTGTAGCCACCTGGTTGTAAACTCTGGGGCTGCCAGGGTGATACCCCACAGCTGAGGCAGGGCAGGTAAGGAGAATAGAGGTGTAAACTCACAGGCTGCTGCTGCCTCTATGTGCTGGTGTTTGGAGCAGCCTCTTGTTTTGTCCATTCCACAAAGAGGGACCAGGAGCACCCCTGAGGTGAGAAAGGTGCATTGTGTTCTGCAGGTTGAGGAGCACTGGAGGTAGTTCTTCCCCACTGTTAAGGATGAAACTACAGCACAAAGATGGCATGTCCAATAGTATTCCTGTGCTCCAGGACAGTGCCCACGTGACGTGCTGGCTACAGAGGGATTAAAATTTAAACACCTATGGAGAGCAATGCATGAAGCTGCCTGCTGCGTGTTACTTCTGTAACGCTGACTACAGGCCAGCTAGAGAGGGCTGCTACCTTGCTTCATATTGACGTTTTCATACTTACTGTGCTGAGTGAGGCCCCTGGGGACACATTCTCTGCACTTCAGAGAAGCAGTGAAGAATGAGGATAAACCCATCGCTGCTGTTCATGCTGGCTGATACTTGTTCTGCAAATGAGACAGTGCTCTGAGGTTTGGGGGGTTTTTTTGAGTTTGTTTTAATTGGATGTGTTTTCGTTTTGCAGTACCTGCTTAGCCCAAATGGCTTCTCAGAGCAGAGCTGCTTGTGTCTAGCATTAGGCTCTCGGCTCATCTCCTTTTGCTTGAAAATAGCCTTTAGTATTGGTTTGACAGTGTTTCCAGTCAAGAAGGAAAATGTAGGTGCTGTAGGTTTGTTCATTAATTCTTCCTCCTAAACAGCTCTGGAAAGGGACCTATCTGCAGGAGAGGTTACTCAAATTATCCAAATTCAAAGCAAAGATCCTGAGAGCTGCCCATCTGATTCCTAATCTTACAGACATGTCAGAGCTGTAGGTGTTTCCATTTTTTATCAGAAGTTTGAAAGACATCTTGTTTTGTGGAGACCAAGACATTTATGTGCCCTGATGAGCACCAAACTGTTCGGGTCTGTCTCCTCCACAAAACCAGGGGTTTTTTCTGTTTCTCTTTCACAAGTGACCCTGCTGGTAGGTGCCAGCAGCAGATAACTAATTTTTATGCTTCCTTATGCAGTACAAGCTAGAGTTCTTAGGGAGTTAGGTGAATAACTTGGCCTGACAGATTTCTCAGCTTTACCTGAGAGAATCTGAGTGCTTCCTTCAAAGGTTCACCTTAGGGACAGCTCTGGTGACAGAGGTTTATTCCTTTCCTTGATGACCTTTTGGATGGCTTTGATTGGCTCTGTGTGAAGCAGGCAGGGAGGGAGAAGGTTTCTATGGTTATTCCAGCCACCCATCTGTCAGTCCTTCCCAGTAACTTCAACTGCTTTAATTTCCACCACATTTGACAAGACATGATGATGCTGTGTTTGACAAAGATACACACTCCCACGAGTATCGTGAAAATTGGTATCAGCGAAAGAACAATTTAAAGACTGATCATAATTACTGCAATTACATTTGTTGTTTTCTTAGTTGTTCGGGGAGGGAAAAAAAAGGGGGGATGGAAAAGAATAATTGAACCATTTGCTCTAAATATTCATCTTTACCAACATTAACGTTGACTACCAATATCAAATGACAAGGTTTCTACTCTCTGCTGGAAAGTAGCATTTGAGAAACAGAAGAAAGTGTGCTAACGGGGGATAATAACAGTGCTGGAAAGTCATTGCTTAATTAAAATGTTTCTCGTGTTAATTGATGTGACACATCAGAAAGCAAATAACACAAATAGTTATTTGGTATGTGGTGTAGGTCTCCTCCAGCATGATGCTTGGAAGAGAAAAACAAAATTTAAGACTCTCAAACTCTGTTCATCTATTTGGCGTGGTGCAAAATAGAGAAGACAAGTTGGAGATGATGTTTAACATCCACCATGGAAGTTACAACACAATAGATTATTGAAGGCTGTCGATGCAGATTAAAGTCATAGATGCAGAAGTTTGATTCAAGCATGAGCCTTGGTAAATGAACAAAATTCAGGCACAGGTACCAAATATAGAATCAATTAATGCACAGTGGAAATGGCAATCCAGAAAATGTCAAGAGGAGACCCAAGGAGAATGGGATTGTTTAGATTAAGTTTTGAGTAATTCAAAACAAGGTGAATTTCTTATGAACACAGAAATGCAGAGAAACTGAAAATATGTCCAACTAAGAAACTCAGTGTCTCCATGGTAAATTAAGGTGTGTGGCAAAACGAGCTACAGAAATAGTAAAAAAGTAGTAATAATAGATCAGCAAGGTGGGGTGCAGTCATCCAGATGTTTTTTTGATTTTTCCAGTGCATTCATCAAAATGGTCACTTTGCTTGGGAATGCTTACTACACACATTCCCTGATTCCTGAGAGTCCAAAGTAAAGCAAGAAGTGGGGAAAAGGATATTTTCTTTCCTCTGTGTTTTTTCCTCTTAAAGCATTTTTCATCTTTATTATTTAGAAAGGCTTGACTTAAAAATAAATCTTGATGTTTACTTTTACAGTACTGTAGGACAAAGAGGGATGATATTTTCTCCCAAAGGCTTAAATGACTTGAGTTGCAATGTTACATTAGTTGTAATGGAGACATATTTTCCTTTTGAGTGTTTTTTCAGACTTTATTTTTATCTAATTTGTGTTAAAAAATACAAAGCAGCCATGATATGAAATAATGTGGCTTAATGTATTTCGACAGCTTTCATTTTCCCTCTCTGCTTCATGTAATCAGCTTCCTACTTCGTCAGCCATCTACTGAGTCTTCCAAAACAAGTATGAAATCTATGATGTTTAAAAAAGCCCAAACCAAATAATAAATCTTTAAATAAAATGAAGACATCTTTTAAAAGTTCAATGAAAATTAATCCCCTCTATATCCTTTTTATACACACCATACAGAAACAATGACAAGGAAGTCAGAAACCAATTATCTTTCAACTTTCATCACCTTATTTCAGAACATCTAAATGAGAAATTTGATATCATGTTTGTAAAAATTATACTTCAAAATTAGTTTTATGACCCACTCATTTTAAAATTCTTATCAGCTCTATATGGAGAAGAGCAAATACTATTCTGTAAGAGGTGATTGATCATAGAATTACAAATGGAATAATCATGATGATTAGCAGAAGCTGGAATGGAAGATGGATAAGAGAAATTATATTGGAGAAAAAACATACCATTACAAAAGGAAGAGCTCTGTACTAATTGCAGGGAGAAAGAGGTTGACAAGAGTCTGGATAGAAAGAATACTAATTTACAAAGTATTACTTTCCGTTTCTGCTTCCCCATTTCGCTCTCCATATTTTTTTCTAATTTTCCACGTTTCCTCCCATCTGTCAGAGCAGAACTTTTTTTTTCATGTCTTGGTCTAACATGGGTTAATGTTGCTCTTACTGTTTCTAGCAGGAGAAAAAAAACAACTACTAACCTTTATCCAACTTTCAATAAAAGAAAGTAATGTTGCCCCAGGCCCAACATCACTTAGAACACGGACATTTTCTTTTCAGACAGTGTGTGATGCTGTAACTTCTCAGCGGATATGACTGCATTTAAAATAATTTAACAGATGTTAAAGAGTTATTTTCTCTCAATATATTTCTCTCTTAGTACTTGTGAAACTGCTTAGATTAAGAATTTGCTCTCAAAAATATCCTGTCTTTAGAGAGCATGCAAAATCACGTATTACTCATTCTTTTTCCCTAAACTAGGTAGATGAGCAGTTTCAACTGGAAAGAAACAGTAGTAAATAAATTCTGTAGTTCTTCAGTTCTGCTATTACAGAACAGGTGTGGACTTTGAGACAAATAATTGTTTGATGTTCTTTAACCATTTGATGCTACCATCTGCCAGAATAGTATTAATATTCGGCCTGGACAAGAGAAAGCTCTTGGGAAACCTTATAGCACCTTCCACTACCTAAAGGGTGCCTGAAAGCTGTAGAGGGATGATTTACAAAGGCATGGAGGGATAGTGCCGGGGAAGTGGCTTCACAATGGAATAGTGTTGGTTTAAATTTGCTCATAAGAAGAAATTCTTTCCTGTGAAGGTGGTAAGGCACTAGCACAGGTTGACCAGAGAAGCTGTGGATGCCCCTTCCCTGGGAGTGTTGAAGGCCAGGTTGGATGGGGTTTTGAGCTACCTGGTCTAGAGAAAGGTCTCCTTGTTTGTGGCAGGGGTGTGAAACTAGATGATTTTTAAGGTCCCTTTCAACCGAGACCGCTGTGTGGTTCTATGAATATTTTCCACATTCTGACACTTCAAGAAAGCCATCAGTGGGCTTGCAGCTTTGAGAGCAAAGGCTGAGTGTCATTTGCTGAACTTTGGGGCTGTCAAGTCATCACATGTGCTGAGCAAGAGGATCCTCTTTCTTTGGCTGGGGTGGAGGTGTCTTTGCAGTGCATGCCCAGAATGGTGCTGCAGCCTGCTTGCAGAGTGTGCCAGGGTAGCTCTAGACTTAAAAGAAGGGCCACAGCATTATGCTCAGAAAGCTGAGAGTACAGGAAAAAGACCTCAGGTAAACAGAGATAAAACAGGTGTGACACTTACCTGTGCTGAAGCGTTCTGTGTGGCTGCCTTCTGCTCTGGAGAGGTGATGTCTCTCCCATCTCTCCAGCATCCCTGTGTCATTCAGCTCCGTGGCAGGAAGGGTTGCAGGTGGAGGGAAGGAGCACAGACAGCTGGATCCCAGTTCAGGGGCAGGCATCCACTCTGCTCTTTGTACCTGTTTCATCCTCCCCCTGACCTCACAGTCAACCCCTCCACTCCTTCCTCTCTAGAACTGCACTTCCTGGTGGTACTCCCTCCTTCTTCCCTTTACCCCTTCCCTGTTCAGGGGGACTGAGTACAAGTGTGTTCCATCCTAAGCCGCAGCCAGACCTTACAGCTGATGCTCCTGGGATTGTCAGCTGGACTTTCACAGCTCTGCCTGGAACTTTCCTTTGCCAGAGAGGCTGCTAGCCTTAGAAGGCTCACTTGGACCCTAATAATATAAAATATAAGAGGTTCCCAGCCGTGGTGGTAACAGGCAACTCACAAGTGGCTCGTTAGCCTTGCTCTTCTCCTTGAGTACAGGGATCCCCAGATCTCCCTCCATTGCTTTGCTGGACTCCAGGCTGCAGTCCAGTCGGTGGCAGTGCTGTCAGCAAGAGCTCAGTGAAGCCCAATACATGCATGGGCTTTTCAGGAAAACCAGTTAAGAGGATCACAGGCCTGAAGGGTGGTGTTTGCCATGCTTGTCATAGCCATGTTCTGCCTCCTCCTGAGGTCTGGCTGTGGCTGACCTCTGCTCTCACCTTTGTAGCATGCTACACAGGAATCCTTTTTCTTTTGAGTTCCCTGAGTTGCAAGGAACTGCAACTCAGAGAACAGTAGCTTTACTAGGCCTAATTAGAAGCATATGGGGGATGTTATTAAAGCGCTTGGTTCTAATGATCCTGATGAACAGGAACTTACTTTGGAAGTGAAGGAAAAAATACCCCTTAGTTCTCTCAGAAATGGATCTTCCTGCACAGCAGAAATTTGAGATGTGAAGGTGTGGTGGACACCTCAATATGCAGATAGTGTTGTCTTTCTGATGTTTTTCATATTGGCATGTTTAGCCTTCTTAGGGGACAAAATCAGGTTTCTTGCATTTTGAATTCTAGTTGATGAATGCTTCAGGTTTCCCACCCTTAAGTGCCTCCATGGCTCCTGCAGGCCAGTGTGGGGTGGAGTGCAGCATCTCTCACCTGTCAGATTTGTACTGGGGAGGTGTAGTACTCCATAAATGTTCCAGAGCTGCTAGAATGAGCTGTGCATATGGAGAGGAGAAATCTGCTATAAAGTGTTAAAAAAAAAAGTTAGAAGATCATGAAAGTAGAACCATTCACATTCAATCTAAACAGACTAGATCTTGCTGAATTAATCCCAGGAATAGATGATCATTTTGACAGCTACATTTCTTGACAGATTCTAGGAGGCTCAGGTTTTAGGACAGTAAAATTGCTCCTCCATGACATGGGAGCAAATAACTAACCAGAGTTTGAGGATGGCACCCAGGCTGAAGACACATTAAATTGCTGACTGCAAAGAGCAGTCCTAGTTACTTGGCTGACTGTTACATGTGCTTCTTAACATTTAGTTTCACTTTTTAAATGTAATAATATTTAATTCTTAATCTTAATAAAACTTTATCAATTGTATTTTGTATTATTGTTATGTAAAATTTGAAATGTAATGGCACATATTAAAAAGGTCTTTTATCTTGCTGAGGTTGGCAAAGCAAAGGCTCCAGCAGCTCTGAGCTGATGTCTGCCCAATTCAAACTCTAATGGTGAAATGCCTTTTTAAGGGATGATGGTTTAATATTGAAAGGGGATAGTAAAGAAATTGATTCTTTCCCAGTCATACATCATGACTGGATGAATCTGTACTTTAGCCAAGCATACATCATGCTTGAGAAAAACACAAGTAATTCATCTTCATATGGAGATAGATGTGAGAAATATAATAGTTTATGAGGTACAGGTGATCTGATTAACAATGGAATATTTCTATTTAACAATAGAAATAGATTTAAGTGTTTTGTGACCTTAAACTCAATGATTCTCCTGATGGCTTAGCTGAGTTGGCTTAAGACTGATAGAACAAATTGTAGTGGCATTCAGAAGCCTGACCAGATGTGTTCCCACAGGAAATGAGGTGATTGCCGTAGACTGGAAGGGACTGAAAGATGTGGACCAAATCAATATGGACAGCACGAGTTCCCTGCATGGCAGCAGCTTCCATCGACCTTCCACTGAGGTGAGTGCCTGGCCCAGAGCTACCTGGGCCAAGGGGATGAAAAAGTTTGAATTCTGAGTTCAGGAATGGGTGTTGTGCATCACTGAGGCACCATCTGCAAGAGGACAGAATGCCAGTGAGCTCCTGAGGATCATACCTGAGGTAGTTCGGCTTGCTCTGAATAGAATCGAGTCACTCCTGTCACAAGATCCATAGTGAGTAAGAATTTGCAAATGAAAGTGCTTTTTAACCACTCATGATGGGAGAGGAACACAGCATGAGAAAAACACTGACAGTTCTGACAAGCCTGTAGGTCTGCATTCCTTGAATAAGGGGTTCACACTGGAATGTCCAGCACTGTGTCTGTCCCAGCTTCTGCAGCACAGCCATGAAATCTTTTGAAGAGACACATTTGTGTGCATTTTGAATTTTAGAGATGCGCTCACTAGTAACTCACAGACAATTGATTTACCATGTAGTGTTTTAAGGGCTGCTTCACTGAATTATTGAAGCTTCTGTATTCTTAGATACCTGAAATTTCAGCCTTTCAAGGGTCAGAGTATGCAATGATGATTCATAGGAGGATAAAATCTATTTTAAATGGATAATATTTGAAGAATCACATATAATGTACACAGATAAGCTTAATAAATAACATACAGTTTGCAAAACCTTAAAAAATGTTCATAGGTATACATATATAGAGTTTTTTGGGGGGGGTTTTTGTGTACCTTGCTGGCTTGGAAAATAACTTGACTTCATTAAGAGTCTCATGGAGTCCTGGCAGAAATTGTTGGACCCAATCTTGTATGGAGAATTTGGTCAAATCAAAGCAGATCTGAAAGTCAATGAGCATAAACCACACCTCAGTGAACATTTTGATTTATATGAATGGATACCATAGGTGTAACATGAGTCATCTAAATTTTCCTGAGTATCTGCATCCCCAAACCCAAGATGCTGAGATATGAGTCCTCCCAGCTGAAGGAAACACACTCTGGTACTGTGATGGCTGATATGGGAAATGTTTCTGGTTTGCAAGGGGCGAGTGAGTCAGAATGGACAAACCAAAACACTGGAGGAGAAAATAATTTCAGCAGAATTGGGTTGCTTGCTGTAGGACACTCAGAATACAGAGGTGGTGTAGCTCCTCCTTGTGTTAACCTCAAAGTGGTGCAACACCCGCTTTGGAGGGGAGCCTTGTGAAAAGGCACTTTTCTCTTTCCTACCCTGTCAACCCTGTTCAGTATTTCAGCTTCACACACCGTGACGCTTGCAGGCACCATAATCACCAGCAGGGAATTAAACCATCTTGACAGGCTCAAGGTTTTTATAACATACCAGATAAAGTAGTGCCTGTTGATTGTGGCAAATGACTGGAGTTGCATGGCTGCTTGCCAGTTGTTTGTTACACTGACGTGGTGCCATTCTTTGCTTTCTTTAGCAAACGCGGACGGATTTCTCCTGGGATGGTATCAATGTGAGTATGCACTGTGTCACTTTTCAAATTTCTAGTCATAGGAGGACCAGGATTTGTCTGACATTGGATACAGTGGCCAGAATGGGAACATGATTGAAAGTCCTTAGTGCTGCTGAAATTCTGGGAGTGGTCTACAATTCAGAGGATGGCGATAGATTTTCTGTTTGCTTCTGAATCTTTTGCTGTCTTGCAGGTATTTTGATCTGTAGATGGCTATTGAGTTGCTTTCATCCTTTTGGGGACAAATGTGTGCCATTTCATATGTTCTGTTTTTGGGATTTCTGGGCACTGATACATAGGAAAAGTGTCTGTCCAGCATATTTTAAAAAATAGTAGTCCTTGATTAGAGCATCATTTGATCTTCTCCAGGAGTTTGGGAGAAATGTCTGTCCCATGTTCAGTTGCACACAGAAGTAACAAAATTCTTTATGTCTCATAGGGTGAATGGTGTGTACCAGTTAACTTCAGTTAAAAAGCAGATGAGAATCAAGTGAACATTTTAATTATGCATATTCCTTTTGCTCTTAGTACCTGTGCCATGAAAAATTTTTTTTTCTTTTCCATTAATGGAGAAACAGCATCCTGAAAAGGAATAATGGATGTTTGTTCAACTGGACTTTTTTTAGGGGTACTTATAAAATATTTTCATATTAAGTTAACTTAATATGTTAACTTAATCAACATAAGTTAACTTATCAACATAAGTTAACTTCATAGTTTTGTACACTTAGAAGGCCAGGATTAGCAGCTCCATTTTGAGTAGTATAAGTATTTTCAAATTCTAAATTCTTTCAAAACTTTTAAAATACCTGTAGCTTTCTTCTTTACTGTGATTTGCACTTGGAACATTGAATATAATTTTTAACTAATTCTCACCATGCTGATACTTCTTTCATTGTGGCACTTATAGCTTGGGGTCTTTTGCCTAGGATCAGTTACAGAAACAAATTGTGTTGGAAATTAATAGTGCATGCAGCAACTGTCTAGAAGAAATTTGTTGGTTTTTTTTTCCTCACTGCACCTATGTCTAGCTGAAAGCAAAGTACGCAAGGTTGTGTTTCCTTAAAGAAGGTAGAAGACAGTTTCCTTACTTGCAGTTTCCCATTTTTCAACCCATACAGAATCCATGGAGATCTTTCATGAGGCAGCTCTTACTCAGTGTAATTCCATAGATCTTCTTTGGTACCGAAGCTGGATCATGATTTCCTTCCCTTCCCATTCATTCCTGCCTTCATGTCACAGCTCTTCAACCTTGCAGTAGCAGGAGCCCTCTGCAATTTTTACTTTCTTTTTTTGATGGGTTCCATGAGGCAGTTCACAGCACAGCCTGTTTTGGAACAAGTGGGTGGATACTGAGCAGGAGTACCCAGGCAGGAATGACCATTGGGGGCATAGATGGACTTTCTCCAAGAAGCTTCATCACCAAAGGAAATGCATCATGGAACAAGGGCTGTGCTCTCACTTTTTACGGTTCTTCTCTGCTTTCTGATTGCTTCAGCTCACGTTACACACAGCACGTTCCTGGCTCCGCAGTTACAGGATGCTATAGTTGCTGCATTTACACCCAGTTTCCAGAAAAACTCAGCTCTTATATTTTGGGAACTGACTGGAATTATACACAGTGCAAGAGCTTTACAATGCCTTCCTCTGCCTCCAATTATTTCACTGCCCAGTTACTGCTCCACTCACTTTTTGTGAGGTCTGCATCTATGACCAAGTACTTGTTTTGGGTCAGGATTTAAAATTTCCCATGTCATAGACACTACTTTTGAATATCCTTGTGTTTGAAACATTCTGGCCTTGATTTTTGGAGAGGTTGAAATGAAGAGCAGAAGCAATGCTTATTTAGCCCTTGTGAAAGTTAAGCCTTGTATGCAATGCCTAGCATCTCTGAAGAAGCCTGATGAATTCATCTTGACAGATTATTTTTGTGATGATGTTTGTGATGGCTGCCTGTCCCAATAGTGCCCTGTCCTTGTTATTCAGGGACTGAGGATAAACATAGAAAAGACAGTCAAGAAAATTAGGCAGAGCTGTAGACCAAATTTATTTACAGATATAGGTGCTTGAAACAAGACCCATCACTGATACAGTCATGATTATTTTATTAAGACCATATAAGAAGAAATAAAAACCCCAACAAGACATTAAAAAATCGGTGGTATGATGCATATATGATACATTACTGTGGATTACCTATTCCACTGACAACTCCTCCCTGCAAGATCCCTGAATTGTCCATCAGCCATGCCTTGAGTCTCTAACAAAGAGCTGGGAGTGGTGCAGCATGTGTATGGAGGACTGGCACCTGCCAGGAGGCTTCTCACAGCCTCTTTCTGCCTCTCCCTCTGGCCTTGCCTCAGTCAGTCCCAATGCTGTGCAATATCTAGTCCTGTTATATAGCCTCTAATTTTTCCTTTCCTTCTTTTGTTCTTACTGCTTGCTTCTGCTCCTCATCTTCCAACTACCTACTGTTTTCTCACTTCAGTTCAGTTCCTTTTCTCCTTCCTGTATATCATTTCTTCATATTCTCTCTCTTTTCAGCTCTCCATGGAAGATACGACCTCCATCCTCCCCAAGCTGAAACGCAACTCCAATGCTTATGGGATTGGGGCTTTGGCTAAATCATCTTTCTCTGGTGAGGTCCTTAAAATTTGACTTTAGCCTTGACAGCTTCTCTCTACAGGCCTTTGTGCCTCTTCCCATATCTCTCTGTCGCTCTCACAACTGCTCCTTTCTGGCTTTCACCTTTTCATGGCCTTAGAGGAGTCTCCACCACCGTGGTTCTAAATACAGAAATCTCACAGTTTTAAAGAACAGATTTGTCTTACTCCTGTTGGCTTCTCACCGTGCACCCTTGCTCAGACATCTTCAATTGCTTCCCCTCAGTCTTGGGTTTAACCCCATTTTCTGTTTCCTAGTTTGTTCACTTCCAGGCTTCATCCTTCATGCCCAACTCTATCCTAAATGGATTCTAGGCAAGGAAGGAAATGGTCTTTCATATTTGGGGTTTCCCTTTTTCCCCCTTCTGAGAGTTTGTCCAAGGAAAGATGGAGAAACTCTCCTGGAGAGTGATGCAGTGAAAGGTGGGAGACACTCAGCCCTAGTCCTGCATCCTGCCAGGAAAGGAGGGGAGAAGCTCCACTTCTAAGAGAGGTAAAGAGCGCGGCCGAAAATGCCAGAGCTGTGTAATAGCCCTCCCTTGTTTTCCAATGTCTGGCCCCTTAGGGATATCTCGCAGCATGAAGGACCACGTCACGAAGCCGACGGCGATGGGCCAGGGCCGTGTGGCTCACATGATCGAGTGGCAGGGCTGGGGCAAAGCGCACAGCCAGCAGCAGCAGCACACGCACGAGACCGCGCGCAAGGACGCCGACGCCTACTCGGACCTCAGCGACGGCGAGAAGGAGGCCCGGTTCCTCGCAGGTAGAGAGGCCTTTCCTTCTGGCATGTGGGTTGGATTGGTTGGGGTCTCTCCCTGAGAGACAGAAGCTTGGAGGAAAACACTTGGGAGTGGCTGCGGGTGGTTTTAGTGGCTGAAGTAGAGAGAGACTTTGACGGCTGGGGTATTGCCAGCGGAATGCAAGGTGGAGAGGGTGAGGGCCAGCTGTGGGTGATGGGTGTTGCTGAGGTAGGACCAGAGACAGTGTGACCAAAAGATGGGGTGTAAAGGACAATGGCAAGAAGTGGAGACTTTAATGCACCTTTGCTTCCTTACCCTGTCTCCTTTGGCACAGGAGTGATGGAGCAATTTGCCATTTCTGAAGCGACTCTCATGGCCTGGTCCTCCATGGATGGTGAGGATGTTAGTGTAAACTCAAATCAGGACAACCCAGCAGGCAACTACTCTGAGAACTATCAGGAGCTGATGGAGAGCCAAGGTGAGCTCCAGTCTAAGACACCCCTTTCCTGCTCTGGTTGTCATGTTGCTCTCTTTTGCTTGACCCTGTTTTTGCTCGACCCAGAATACTGTAGCCCCAGCCAGATCTGCTAGAGTCATCCCTGCTTGTGGAGCAGTCTATGGAATCTAATCTTACCAGGGAGTTTCCAAAGCCCACTTCCTTTTGCCTTTTTAGAGAACAACTGTGGAAAGCCACCAGCTCTTACAGTCATTTGTGGGTACAGTCAAGGCCACCTGCCGACTGCCCAGAGCTGTGTTTTCTCTTTGCCCTCCTTGCATGCACCCTGTGCAGTGCAGTGCCGTGCATGGGCACACAGGCTACCTGGGTGAGCCAGCTTGGCCTAGGGAGAGTGTCTAACTGTGTGTTGTTTGCCTCCTTTGCTTGCAGAGCATATGGCCCAGACACAGTATGATAGCTGGCCTCATTCCTACGTCTCGCAGGGCATGTATTGCTTAGGTTCATCCGACGCCTGGGAGGCCAGTGACCAGTCCCTCATCGCCTCCCCAGCCACTGGCTCCTACCTAGGCCAGAATTTTGACGAGTCCCAGACAAACCTTCAGGAAAGCATTTTGCTTCAGAGCAGCTTTCTCCAGCAGCAGCAACAGCGGCAGGAGCAGAACTTCATCCAGAGCACGGGGCTGGTCCACGTGTGGCCCCTGCAGACTGCTCAGAGTGGGGGTGGAGCTGAGTCCAGCACGTACATGGAGGACCACATTGAGGATGAAGGGAATCCACGGCTGGAGAAGGCTCCTCTCCTAAACAAGAAGCCCTCTCCAGAGGAGGATGATGCAGTGTGCCGGGACCTGGAATCTTTGTCTCCTCGAGAGGAGATGGAACATGCTGCACTGAGCCGCAAAGTCTCAGATGTCACCTCCTCTGGAGTGCAGTCCTTTGATGAGGAAGAAGGAGAAACAAACAACTGATGCTTTCTGTGAAGTTCTCATCATTGCTGAACAAAGAGAGGGATGGCAAGGAATGAATTACAGGGATTCGTCTCTCCAGCTCCCCATATTTCCAAGCAGATGCACCTTCCATTCCTGACATTTAATTATTTTTTTAAATGAGGAAAGTCTCAATGTGATTGACACATAAAAACCTTTTCTTCCCCTCCCCCATGGACACATATTGTGGATTTTCATTGCTCTGGGCAACATGTGATGTGCTTGGAGAGGTCTGGATTGGCAAATAATTTCTAAATCTTTTTAATACAAAGTCTTGGCTGTGGATACAAACTCTTCCGGTACTGGGGATGTGGCTGATAAGACAGGCTTGGTGTAGGGAGCACCTTTGTGGCTAGTATTCATCTTGGCAGAATGGATGTTGCTCTGTGGACATGGCCCCCTTTGATAGAATATATGAATATGAACTAGTTTAAAATGAAGATGTGGCTTTGCAGATGTAGATTGCACTAGTGTTGCAATTGTGGCTGATGCCGAGGATCGGGCTGTGTTCCATACAGACACCAGGGGGATGAAAGATGTGCTGTGTAACCAGATCCTCGGTAGCACCTTGCTACAAAGTTGTAGCTTTGATGGATAACACACTGCGCTCCCTGGGCCGGGGCTGTCCTGCCAGTGTGGCTCTGTGGGCATGGCTCTGCTGTGGCTGTGGAAGAACGGATGCAGAATCTAACCCTGCTCTCAGATATTCATGCTTTAGTCTCTTTCATTTATTTGTTTCTCTCTTTGACATTTCTGCCTTCCCAGGAGCTGGCAAGAGTGGTGTTTCCTTTTGGCAGTGGACACTGGAAGCCAGTGGAAAGGACATTTTCAGCTACAGAGACAGTCATAAAAAGATGACTCTTGCAGTGGGCTTGAGGACATGTCCATCCTGCTGCTGCTGTGTCCTTCTGCCTTTTCCTTGCCAGCAGAATGGGGAGAACCACAGGGTAGGCAGCAGGTCCAGGAACAGTGTGTACAGCTATGAGATCACAGATACCTAGTTTACATCAGAATTTTCAGTTCTTGTGCTTTTTTTTAACCTTTTTATATGCTGGATAAGTGTTCATAACAAAGCAGTTAGAAATGGGAAAAGCCTGTACTCCAGTCACAACAGAAATACTGCACCTTTCCCATTTCAGCCACTCCTGCAGTGCCAAATGTAGCTGTAGGAAACAAATAAAGCTGTAGGGTGAGAGGAAACTTTCTCCTCCTATTTGTCTTCTTCTTCCTGCCTATGTTTTCTTCTTTTGTTTTCCTACCCCCAAGCAGTGTAAATAATGCTGAGCACTTGGTCTGTTTATTCCCTCCCCCCCATCTCTTTTTTAGGTGTGGAGAAAGCTGATTTCAGGAGTTTACCCTATTTATACGGGTTATATATTTTTAGTTTTAAAAGACACAATTCTCTGATTAGGGGGAATTTGGTCTCTTGCAATTCCTCGACATTTTTTTACAGACCTCCTTTTGGGAGGGAGAGTTTTTGAAAGGAAATTGTTTCCTTTCAGCTCTCACCCAAAATAAACAGGGACAAAAGAAAAAATTGTGTTAAGGTTATTGATTTTGCTGGAGGACTGAACAGAACCAGCAGAGATTACCCAAGTGCTGGGTTTTAATTGCAAGACCTTTTGCAAGGAAGAGCCAGCAGAGCATGGGTGTAGATCAGTTGCTGGATCTGATGAGCTAGAGAAAGGAATTTGCCTGGACACTGCCATACTGTTCCAGGAGCAGCCCTTTCTCACTTACTCTGACTCATAGTTGCTCTGTTTAAGTCATGGTACATTTGTCTCTTCTTTGCCTCCTCTTCAGGCTTGGTGTGTTTTTTTGGATGACAGGAGAGTGATACATGCTTCTTTCCTGCTTCAGGTTTAGTTCCTGCATATTTTCAGGGAAGAATGTCTAAGGCGAATAAAATGTGACTGAAGGAATATCGGAGTATCATCAAGTCTCAGAGTTTAGACAGCTCCTGTCAAGCAAAGCAAATAATGTCCAGGAATTATGAAAAGTAGGAATGGGACTCTCAGGAAGAACTTTACCACACTCAGCTTTTTCCTGCTGACACAGGTAGCTGCAAAAAGAGGGACTCTTTTTTCAATACCCAGGTCTTTCCAGCCAAGTCACTTCAAGCAGATATGTCTTCCCTCTCCATTGCACCTCTAAATGAAAGACTTCTGGGATGTTTAAGTAAGACTGGTGATTTGGTGTAAGTAGGAGAGAAAAGTTTTTATGACCCATCTTTTTTTTACGTGTTTGCTTGGTTTTGCTTCCGTCTTTCTAAGGAGGTTGCTCTTCTCCTGAGTGATGACCTTTCAATATCTCTTCAAAGATGTTTACACATTCAGGTACTAACCTCCCCTGGGCAGCAAGGCTTGATGAAAATGGTTTCCTAAAATTCTTTCAGGGCCAGTGGTAGCTCATTATCCTGAACTGGCTTAGGTCCAGCTGTGGAGCAGGGCCTGGGAAATCACCCTAGCCAGAAAGGGAGATGGGGCAAGTGCCAAGAGCATCTCAGCAGATGAGTAAATGAGCAAGTTTAAAACTATTTTTATTTCTTTTTTGAAAGGTCTTCAGTGAAACAAAAATGGTTGGGTGTGTAGCTTTGTGGGAGATTTGGGTGGCTGTTTCTTTCTCCAAACCATTTTGTTCCCATGTGCCTCTCCAGGACCAATCTGGATGTTTAAGGTAACTTTCAGAGGAGCTTCTAATGATCCCTCTGTGTTGTTTACAGGACTGGGACAAGTGGGTCGACTTGTCCAAGACTTCTTTTTTTTTTTTAATATGGACATGTGGTACATTTACTGGGATGTCTGATTGATGTCAAAAAGGCATACTTTCCATGGAAGGCAGTGAGAGGGAGTTACCTACATAGGGAAGAATGTGAAAAAAATTTACCTTATAGAAAATTCTTTGGAGTCCAATAGGAAGAGAATATCTGTAGATTCTTCTAGCCTCTGTGGAATTGGGATAGAGAATTATACCCTGCTGTATAGTTCCATAACCTGCTGTCTAGAAACCTGTAGATAGCCTCATTCTCTGTGAATGCAGCCTGCTTTGAACACTGCTCTCTAAAAAATTTCCAGCTTACTAAATTCTGTAATTTTTTTTCATAAATGTCTTAACGTTCTGTGAATAATAGAATTTCAGCCTTTTCCTGAAAGAAAGAAAAAGGCTATTTCCCATACCTCTCCAAAATCAAAAAGAGCTAATTGCTAGTAGTTTGGCTAGAGAGAGCAGGTCTTCCTGTCCACACTTGCCACCCAAGTGAGAAGCCTGAGCTGAACTGGAAAGGCAGTTTGAATCTATTTGGAAGTGGAAAATTGTTTGTATAATCTGGTCTTTTCTTATGTAACAGGCCCGCTGCCTGTGTATATCCAATATCAGAGAGGGAGACCTGGAACCTACTGTACATTTCCCAGAAAAGCTGTTATTATATAAATACACCTATTCAAGCATATGGGAGGCACAGGTGCTCTGTGAGCAAAATTTGGGCTTCAGTCCCTTTACCCTGGTGAGGAGGGATAAGTTGGAGAGAGTCCAGCCAAATAGTCAGAGCCCAAATTGTGTTTGTGAGGCTGTAAATAAGAAGGAAAGGTAAGCTCAGTATCCCTGATCTGCAGTTACTAAGAAACTGAGTTCTGCTGTTTGTTTCCACAAACCCATTATGAGGCAAAGCTGCACTACAGAAAATTTTGGATATTCTTGAAGTAGTGGAGGTAGAAGATTCCCATCTTTCTGCCATGCCTTTGTCTTCAGTAGGAACTTATTGAAAATACTGCGCTAAACATGAAAGAAGGCTTAAATGGAAGTGATCCTAATTTAAAATCTTCTACTGCAAGAAAATAGAAGAAAATTCGATCTTGGTCCTTCTCCCATGATTGCTCATACCTGATTAGTTATGCTATTTCATAAGTTTTTCTTTTATATAAATCTGAAGCTTTCTTTACAGGCCTCTGGATTCTCTTCAATTCCATTACCTCAGGCTCTGGGACAAAGAAGTTAATCTGCTTCTTTCAGTTTCTGTGCCTCTAAATCATCATCTTCTTTTGGAAAGCTGCTGACAAGCCATCCACTTGCTTTCCCCCTTAAAATATTGTTAATATCACCTTTCAGGACAGTCTTGCTGCAGAGAACAGAGTTTAGCCATACTTCTAAGCTGATCCAGTGGTGAGCTGCTTTGAAGGAGGAGGAACTCTGCTCTGACCGTGCTCTCCTCCCACAACCCTAGGGCAGGTGCTGATGCACAGCTGGCCTGCACCAAGCTGGGGACTTTTACCCTGCTATAAAAGTGAAGATGAAAAGGCTGTGAGCAGAGGGAGAGAAGGTGCTGTTCTCAGCAGCTGGCCTTCCTTTGTATCAGGTTAGAGAAACTGGTGCACTTTGAAATGACATCTTCGTGATGAGTCTAAGCTGCTCAAAGGAGCTCTCCTGCCTCCTCTCTTCCACCACCACCACCAGCTCTGTACTTCTACTGCCTAAAAAGCACCAGCACTAACACTCATTTGGCTGCTCAGGAACTGGCCCCATTGAAAACTAACCCAGTCCCCTACCTAAATAAAGGTTTCAGTGGGATGAACACTTCATATTTCTTCTCTTGGTGAGGCAGGCATCACTGAGGGCTGGTGAAATGTGTGGATGGTCATGTGGAAAACTGGTTGCAGATGCAACTTAAATTGTGTTAAGCTGATTCTGATATGTTTCTCTGGAAAGAGTAAGCCCCACTGGGGTACCATTTTCCCCATTTTCTTCCTTAGTGTTTTCCTTGGAATTTTTAGTATGCTCTTACTCAATTTGGTCTTTGTCATTTATGCCCTGTTGTTTCTCTTGCTGTTTCCTTCCTCAGGCCCCTTTGAGGTAAACCCTGGAAACTGGGCAGGAGGACGTGAGTAACTTGATATGTGCATGGAGTTAATAAAATTAACATGCACAAATCATGTGTGCACTCAGTGATTACACTCCATGGCAGCTAAAGATACTGATAAGTCTTACCCTGTAATTGCAAGAGGGGAGACTTGAGAGTGAAGCATAGCTCTTGGAAGGGGTATTTATCCCTATTTCCAGACTAGTGTGAGATCCAGAGGAGTACTTCACTCCTAGGCAGAGCCTGTGCTTGCGGTACTGTGTACAGCAACAATGAAAAATCTTAGTTGTAGCCTTGGAGAAGAGAATTGAAAAAGGAAAAGTCATCTCATTTGACAGAGGTGTTAGTGGTGAGACAAGCTGGTGTGCAGCAGTACAGGCTTGTGCACCACTGCGTGTGGCAGAGAGGGGAAGACATGGAGAGAAAAGCTTGGAGAAAGGTCCAGAAAAGCTTGATGTCTTTTGTTTACACTACACAGGTAAGAAGTTTCATGGCAGACTCCCAGCAGAGTGGACTGAGGTATAGGATTGCTATACAATATGTAGGTCCAGTATTGTTACAACTTAGGATACTCCTTAGTCCAAGCTGTNTTTTTTTTTTTTTTTTTTTTTTGTAAGACAGTGATAGGAAAGAGACCTCCCTGAGTTTGGGTACCTGCTAGCTTCTTTTTCATTGTCTTCAAAAAAACCAGTTCAGTGTGCTTAGTTTTTCATGGAAATCGTATGAGAAATACACTAAATAAGAACTTACTCCTTGCCCAAATAAAGTTAGTGTGAGTTCTGATCTCACTGGAAACCCAAAATACCTAAAATCAGCTTAGTTTGCCTTAACTTTTGTATTGCTAATTTTCTAGAAGGAGAAGCAAACTCAGATAACCTGCCTATAAATTCTATAAAAAGCAGAGCAACTTTGGCAAAGTCTAATAAGCTCTTCCTTCTAATTTCTCCTAGATGGATTTTCCAGTGTTTCTTGTTTCATACAACTCTGGTATATCTTTTTAACTAACTGTTTGACTTTTTCTGAATGAAAAAAAGAAAAGAAAGGAAAGAAAAGGAAAAATAAAATTAATTCCAATACAGAGATTATCAGCAGCTTACAACTAGAAACATGTAAATAAGTAATACTTTTGTCTTTGATTTTCCTCCCCTGTAGCAATCTGACAGGGAAAGATTTCTATGCCATGGCTCAGGGAAAGGAAAAATAAACAGGGAAAATGTGAGTAAAATGTTGCCTGTTAGAACTAAATGTTTGTGTAGGACAGCCTACAGTCATTAAAGCACAGTCTCAAATATGATTGCAAGCTGTGAAGCCATTGTCAGGTGCCTCTTTTGTACCATAGGCTTTTCCCTGGCTAGTGAACCTGTGCAGAATCAGAAGAGCTGGACTTCTGTGCCAGATCAGTGTGTCTCTCTGTCTCAGAATATGTCATGGAGCCTGGGGACACTGTGCTCTCTCAGCAGCACAACCAGCTCCATGGATTGACTGGGGTAAAGCATGAGGGTTATTATGTTGACAAATGGACATGGAAGATCTGCACTTGGAACATCAGGGTCTATTTACATCCTTGCACTGACATTTTTCCCCAGCACAGGCAGATCAAAGTGTTAGTTTTTTCCCTTGGAAATGAAGAGAAGCTCTATGATTGTCAGTGTTGGTCTGCACAAAAGAATTATGTGATGTATTTTTCCAGTGCAGATATACATTGCTGGAAGAGGAAAGATTTCGTCTGGCTGTGATTCTGTGAAAGGGCCTGTTTACTAAAACTGTAAAGACTTGCTCAAGAATGTTCTCAGTGCAGATACCACAGAATCTCAGAATGATTGGAAGGGACCTTGAGGATCATCAAGTCCAACCCCTCTGCCATGGGCAGGATTTACCTACTGATGTGTAGTAGTTGCTGTCTTCAGGGAAAAGAGGGGTTGCAGTGTTCTGTGGAAAGAATGCTCCTGTTAGGATCTTCCTTATCTACTTCAGCTGGGGACATCTTAAATGCCCTCTGAAACCTAGTCTTGTTTTTGCTTTCCCATAAGGGATCAAATATCCATGCTTGCAAGACAAAAACATCTAAAAAGGCTTTTCTCCATTATGGAAACAAGATTGTGCATCAAGATTTGCTTCTAATAAGATAAAGGCATGCAGTCCAGATTCATTGGCCTTTTAGATTCATTTCCATTGGGCATGGAAATCCAGTCATAATTGCATTGGAGGCCACAAGGTTAAGAACCTTCTTCCAGAGCTCTGCCATGTTCCCATGAGGCAAGTGTAGGTGCACTTCCCTTCTTTTCAGATACTGCATGCCCAAGCAACATAGCAAGCCAAAAGCTCTTTTGCAGGTATATATTCTTGTTTGGCTTTAACTTTTCTTTGATTTGTGGATGTTGTGCATGACTGGAGGTCTCTGGTAATCCCTACACTATAAAATTGGAACTCAAAACTAATTTTACAGGGGACAAGATTTCTGTTGTTTCAGCTCTTTTCAGACGTGGGTGGGTACAGGCAGAGGGTTTGGGAGTTGCAGGGGTGGTGGATGGGAGTCTCAGGGGTGGCATGCGGAATGGATTCCTGAAGCATGTGTAAAAATAACTGAAGGCTTGGGTCTTCACATGTTGTATTCTCAGTATCTGAAATGACTTTAGCATAAGCGTATGGGACAACGGAGGTTACTGCAAAGCACTTTTCAAGGGCTTCCCCCAGGCCTGAATGTGTTTTCTGTAGCGGGAAGGCTGCATGGTGGTTGTATGTATCCTTTCAAGCTAGTGTTTACAGAGGTGCACTGATGTTTGGGGAGAAAGTACTGAATGGAAGGAAAACAAAAAGGGGAAGGGACCCACTACTGAAAGCTTTCATCCTTACATTGTCCCACACTAGCCCTCAATAACTTAAACGAGTCTGATTTGCCTTTGGTCTTCCAGCTCCAAAACATGTTTGCCTGAAAATTTTTGTTGGATATACTTCGCATGTTTTGATAATGTGACTTACGAGATAAGCACTTCTGCAAAGCTATATATAAATACATACATGTGCAACCACCTGCATACATGTGCACACATTACATATAGACTTAGAGAACTATATGGCACTACACACCTCCATGCCTGTACGTGGCAGCAACCACAGTAAAGGAGGGGAGGTAGCTCAAAACAGCATGTACAGTCCTTTATGGAGTTGTTATTAAACAGAATGTGGTCTTGCCCTCCTGGCTGGTGGAAGTGTTTTATTTCTGTGGGAGTGGTTCCAGGGGAGTTGCGTCTGAGGAAGGAGGATCCTAGGAAGAAGGGGTGGGTTTCAAGGAGATAGTCTGATGGAGCACATTGAAAAGGATCCATGATGGCTTGGAGAAGAAACCCAGAGTAGGAAAGAACTCATTTCTCATTAAAAACGAACATCACATGTTTGACTATACAGAGTTAAAATCTGATGTGTGTCTGTGACTACCAGGACATGAATCCTAGGCCAGATTTGAGGACAGAAAGCATCACATCAACAGAATCCTCTAATTTAACACAGAGTGAGTTTTCCTATTCTACTGAATAAGCATTTTCCAGGTGATACATACAAGTTTTGTCCTAGTACTGGTGAGATGCAGACACATCTGATTCAGAGTTGGACAGAAATTTCACAGCAGCCCGTTGTGACACAGAAAGGTGTCTGATGCTTAGGTTGTAAAAGGCACTGACACTGGGTTGCACGACTCTGGGTTCACATTTCAGTTTAAAATGCTTCTCAGCCTGCTGTCCTCATAGCAGATTGGGGAATTGGTTGACCCAGAGGGAAAGAAAACATCTCTGCACTTCCACCATTGTTTTTTGTCATGTTTCTGATGCAAGACATCAGGCAGATCCAGTAGCTGTTTGTTTGCCATATGAAAATTCTAAATTCTAGCTGTAAAAGGTATTATTTCCTTGTCAAGATACTTGTGCTTTTCAAACTCTGTTTTTTCCAGGGGCTTAGTAGTGTCTCTTGCCCTGCTTAAGGCATAGCATATTTTACAACCAGGCCTATTGGACTGATCTTTGCTTTCTCTGTTCTGTTTGAATTTAATATGCTTCTTTCCAGTTTACCTGCTTTTGCTACTGAATAGATTGCCACCCACCACTGGTATGTATGTCTGCATAGCTGTGTTCAGAGAATTAATTGTGACTTGCATAAGACACACTTACTTAACTGCTTTAGGTTTTTCTTCGTTGTTTTTTGAGGGTTTTTTAAAAATGTTATTTTTGTCAATCCTTGTATGTCCCCCCTGTACTCCTTCCTGGTTTTCTGTGTGGTTTTTGGTTTAGGGTTTTTTTGGTTGTCTGGTGTTTTTTGTTTGTTTGGGCTTTTTTGATGTGTGGAGTTTTGTTTTTTTTTTTATTTGGTTTGGTTTTGGTTGGTTGGTTTATTTTTTGTTTGGTTTTTTGCTTGTTTTGGTTTTTTTGTTGTTGATGTGTTTGGGTTTTTTTCCCAATGGCTTCTAAACTACTTTCTTTTTGGAATGTAGCGTGTCAAATCAGTTATTCCACATATGTTTAAGACTTAAGTCCCTGGGAAAACTTAAGTCCTGTCTCTGGTCCAGGAAGTCATACCTCTGCACAGGAAAAATGGCCTTTTTCTCAATTTCACATTATGCTGCAGAGATGGTGTCCAGTTGCTGAATGCTTCAGCTAAAAGAACTCATTTGTCGTCATGCTAGGTTAGACTCACCCCTCAGTTAAGTTCATCTTCTCTGGATTTAGCTGCTTAGCCCCAGCATGAGCCTCATTCTATGGTATCTGCCTGATGCTCTCATCTCCACTTCCTGCTTATTTCTCTGTTTAGACTAGATGGCAAACCTGCCTTATGCTTCTCTCATGTTGCTGTTTTACAATACCTCATATGTTACTTAAAAGTGATTAATGAAAACTAAAAAGGTAACTAGAAAGGGCATAAGAGCATTCTTGCTGTTCACCTCACTGGACCTGCACTTTCCCAGCTGCATGGGTACTTTCTACACGGTTCCTCAGACAGATCCTATCTTCTGTGCAGGAGAAATTGCAAATTTGAGTTAAGCATAGGATTCTATGACATGTTTGGTCACAATCCAGCCATCTCAGCTCCCATTTCCTTTCACAGCCTGTTTGCTTAAGTGCTCTATAGAAGTTTGAGGGGGGAGAGAAAAGCAGATTTTTTTTGTTCTTTCAAATGTATTTCTCATAAAACTTCCATTACTGTCTCTTGCATTTGTTTCTGTGTGGAAAAGAACTGAAATGCTTCTGACTTGAGTTTATGTGACTTTAATTCTGAATATATCTCAAAATGCCTTGTAGCTTTACCTTCTGGCCTTCAAACTGAATAGCCATTTAGTAAATAGTCAGATACTAGCAATATTTAGATTGTCCTCTGAAGTAGTCAATGCACATTTTCATTTTTCTGCATTCTGTTTCCTTTATGAATTTGCTACTGGGCTTTTCCTCAGCTGGACATTGTCCTCCATATCAGGTGCAATTCTTCAAATGGGCTAGATATGTTTCTGTAACTGGTTTTACTACACAGCACAAGATGTTTGCACTAGCAGCACACTGAAAAGGCTGGGGTGGGTGCAAATGCTCATTTGAAAGTCCAGTGCTTGAACTAGTAATAGGCTTGGGTGAGACTCTGCCTCATTTAGCCATCACACTGATCCCACAGTGTGTCCAGTGTCCACAGTAGTGTCCATAGCAGTGTCTTGTTTGTCATATGATGAGGTTGCACTGGCACTTTGTGACATCCAGCAAGCTGAGGGAAGGAGAGATATGGCTCAAGGCACAGGAAACTGAGTTGGAGAGTTTTTTGCTACTGCACAGCTGTGATTTGACAGAGGTGATGTGTGTGTGTGTGTGCCTGAGTGCACGTGCACAGGGTTGTCTGTCCAGTGGCAGGGGGGACACACAAGAATAGCCTATGGCTCCCTGTCAGGGCCAGTTTAAGCTTGTCTCCCACAAACACAGCATTAAAAAGTTTTGCATCATGTCTTAAGACCCTAACCCCAATGCTCAGACATGGCTTTTATGTGTAAATTTTAATTATTGGTCTCCAGTGTTGATTACATTTTTATGAGAGCTGTGCCCAGATATCTGCTTATGTGGCCATGAGCAGTTTGGTGCTTCTGTGGCTATATTTTTAAAAGTGTGTTGTTAATTATACCCCTCCTGGGTTTGGACTAAACAGGCAAAGAGGGAATCTTCACTTGCTCAGCTGATTATTGCTGGTCTTGTATCTTAGGCCACAAAACACACACTTCTATACAGTACTTGCATAACTGGGCAGAAGGGGAATGTTATTTTTAGAGACTCTATTTGTCTCTCTATTTCTGCCTGTACTAACTGTTTTTGTCCGTAGGCTTATAAAACTAGAATTTTTTAGTCTCAAATAATTTTGCAACCAAAAGTGTTACTTGGTTGAGGCAAATATTTCTTGTTGTTCAGTAGTTCATCTCCATGTGTTTTCTCCTTTCTTCGGCTCATGTCCAAATCTCTTAGCCTTGTCATATCTGCCTAAAGCCCCATTTGTTGTCAGCCTCAAGCCGTCCCTATTTTTTCAATTCTTTGTATTGCTGCATTTAAAAAACAAGACTCTACTTTCACCTTTAAGTGTTATGTGAAAGGAAGAGTTCAGTTTTTTGCTACATGTGAATTTCTGTCTGGGTGGGAAGGCCTCACAGCTGATACAGATTCTGGGGATATTTTGGGTTGAGAAAAAATTATTTTCCCCGCAGTTAATCCGGTCTGTGCTGTTTGTATGGGATAGGAGATGCAGGTTTTAGAGTGACAGATTAGTGTGACTTTGTTTGCTGGACAAAGGTTTCAAGTTTAAACTTTGAGGGGATGTAGTGGGATAGCCTGAGAGGGCACAAGCTTAGAGTTCCCTTGAGAAAGGTAGGCTTAGTATTATTTTCCTGAACATTTTGCTCCTATTATTGTACTTGGTGTCAACTCAGTGAAGATTTCATTGATAAGATGGAAGTGGAAACAGCTTCATCCTATGCAGACCATCTTTGCAGCATTTTTTGTCCCATCCTGGCTCCTTATGCATTTTAATGTATGAATAAAGGTGAGAAAAGGTGCAGATGAATGCTGCTTCTGTTCCATGGGTGGAGGCAATACCTGGAATGGATCTTGAGTAGTGTCTACAAAGAGCAGCAGTTACACCCACTTTTCAACTCCCCCCCAGAGAGCAATCCCACTGCTCACAGTAACCCAGGGGCAGTTAAAGGCAATAGGAATGGAGAGGCACCTGTGTGTGCATGTGTGGGCACGCCTGTGTTCCCTTGCACTCTCAAGTGATGAGCCTCGAGAAGCTTTCCAGGTTAGCCAGTGTTTCACTGAGCTCCCCATGCCTCTCCATGTGCATCATTTTTGTTCCAGCTTCATCTCCCCCAGCTCACAATCTGTCTGTCATGACTCACACACTCGCTGGCTTTGATTTAGACTCCCATCTGCTTTCTCAGCCAGTCACATCCCAGTTCTTCTGTAACACACAGTAGGAGAAGTGTGGGACTGGAGCAGAGCATATATCTGTATTCAGGGGAAAGGAGGGGGAGGTGTACTGACTCCAGCCTCAAAGTTTCTCCTTGTCTCATCTGTCTCAGTGGAAGTGTGTGGTTAAGCTGTAAAATATAAGTCTGCACAGTAAGGCTGGGGATGACTTGGAGAAACACATCCTTGAGTGTGCTTGGACCTTCAGACCAGATTTAGCCTCAGTGTTGTCACTCACTGAGTATTTATGCTTTTTTTAAAAGGAATGTCCTTTCTCCTCTGCTTATATAAGGGATTATCACAATTCCCTGAGAAAAAAGAGAAGCAGTTGTTTTGCCTCTTCCCTGCAGGCAGCAGAAGGTGACACAAAGGTAGTGAGGAGGCTGTGCTGATGCTTCACAGACACAAACTCCATGCCCCTCTGGTGGAAGCAAGCAGCTGTTGTGTGCAAGAGACTTGCCCTCAGATCACCACTGTCTCCTTACAAGGACTGGGTGGCTCCCAGAGGACAGATGATCATTAAGGCAGGGAAAGGCTGTCCCCAGTTAGCTTATAAAGGGTGATCTTGTGCCAAAAACAGAACAGACCTGGTGGGCTCTGAATTCCAGACAGCAAAAATTCTCTCTCTTCAAGAGACTAGCGGGGCAGATTTCCTTCTACTGTAAGCTTGTCACAGACTCTCCCATCTATAAGCATCATCAGAGAGGATTGGTGCAAGGTCAATCCTTGGAATTAAAGCCAGGAGGGAATTTTCCTTTGGTGACTGGGTTAGAGGTAATGATATTTTTGATTTGCTCCTGAGACAGCTTATGGAAAATCACATGTTAAAGTAGAACTGGTCACTCTAAGTTAGATAATGCTTTACTAATATCAGGAAAGGGAATGAGAATACCTCCAAGAACATACTGTCAGAGCCTGGATTCCTTCTCTGTTGCTGATTAGTGGAAACACATCTAATAGGCTGTTTGGGACTGCATCTTAGTGCTATGGGACACCAAAAATATGGTAGAAAGAGATGTAGACTGTTAGAAGAAGCTGCAGAATACACAGAATTTGGTTTTGCCTGTTTACTGAGAAAACCTCACAAGAGCTGTGAATTAAAAGAAGCAGCATCTTACCTTTGGATGCCAAGGTTTTGCATGCATGACACGAACTGACAAGACACCTTTCTGCAAGATGCAGATCTGCTCCAGATTTAGAACTGGAATAGAGAGGGATGCTGCAGACAAGGGTTGAGGTCTCTGCTGTTAGTCACAACAGAGACAAGCTGGCAAAAGTGAGAGCTGGAATTCTCGGATCTGAGGTATGCAGAAATATGTGGAAAGTAGTCAGGGTAGAACTACCAAGAAAGAGAGCAGGAGTTTTCAGAAAGAAACCGTTTTCAAAGTGTAGAGAATATGTCTTCCCTCTGCTGTATTTCCTGGCAGCCTGCTAACACTCCATAATATTTTTTTTCCTTGACTTCTTATATTTTAAGACTATAACTGTGGAAAATTGTGAACAGTGATTCAGAGAGACAAACAGAGTTATTTGAAATATAGGTACATGTATGCTGTTTTACTCCTTTTCCCCCAGCACTGAGGTTGCCCTCACTTAAGATTTTTCCATTATATTTTAAAATTCCAGAGATGATGGGAAAACAGAGAAGCTTTTCTCCCTTCCAGTGTTTTCTAAAACCTTGGCTGAATTCAAGACATGAGACATATACCAAATATTTTCCTCCCATCTGCTTTTAGGGCATGGCTCAGCTGTAGAACAGAGGAGAAGCTCCCAACTGCATCCCCATCCAGGAAAATCCCAGAGTAAAAATTGAGAAAGAATAAAAATGTTCTACGAGGGAATGTTTGGGTGGGGCGGGGGGTGGTGCAAGATAAGAGCCAGTGAAAAGGAGCTGCAGCAACATGGACAGGGTGGCAGTCAGAAGCAGCAGTATGCTTCTGGGCTGGAGGTCTGGCTGGGTTACACTGCTGCGTGCAGGCCTGGTGTGACTGGAAGGGCAGCACCAGTGGCGAGTGAGAACTGATCCTCCTCCACTTTCCACGTGGCAGATTGACCCCGAGCATCCTGACTGTGTCCAGCAGTATCCATGTCCTGTTACAGTGTGCTCTGCTGTGGCAGGAGCCTGAGCACTGTAAGCCTGCACTCGGGCACCTGGCAGTCCACGCCTGACACCTGCACGCGCCCGAATAGTCCAGCAGCCTGAGAGTCTGCCCAGAGGGAAAGCGTCAGGAGAAAAAGGGTCAGTGTGATGTCCCTCCTCCCAGCTGAATCGTTCCTCTGTGGGGATTGCAAAGAACATCTACAAGCTTCTCCTTGAGGAGCAAACACAGGAAGACTGGCTCACTGAAGAGTGTGATGGACTGCTACCCTCACACCAGCTATAAGGGAACATCCTCATCCTCATCTTCATCTTCATCCAGGTCTGTGGTGTGTAGGTTTATGTCCTTGAGGATGTCTGAGATGTTTTCAGCAACTGGCCCTGTCAGCTCCATCTCTTCCAACTCGGTATCCGTGGCATAAGCGGAGCTGGGGACTTCCCCCTCTTCCTGGGAGCGGGAGGGCTGTGGGGAGTGCGAGCAGGGCGGACTCTCGGTGCCCAGGCTTGCTGCTTGCTGTGCTGCCACCGTGCCATTGTCTTCCCGGCTCCACGCCTGAGCGCCCTGCCCGACCTTATTGTTGCTGGAAGTCCGGTTGATGTCACGGAAACTGGCAAGGGGTGGTCGGAGGCGAACTCCAGAGCGGGTGGAACCCTCTATTGCCTTCTGGAGCTGAAAAAAAAGAGAAAAATTTCAGGAAAAAAAAACCAACACGAAAGGCAGGATGGCCCAGCCCTACCCAGCAGAAGTGCATCTACTCCCCGGGGTAAAGGGATCACAGAGTCACAGCTCTACCTCTGGGACCTGTGGAGATAATCTTTTAGACCAGTGGTGTAATGAAAAATTCCATGGTAAACAACAAATTCCACGCTCTTTCAGAAACAGTGATAGCCACTCAGTTAAGCATGCCTATTAAGCCTCAGTTAAAAGCCCTACACTTACGAAAAAAATGAACTTTCTAACATCCCTGGAAACAACACCTGCTGCCTCCTCCAAAATGCAGTCGTCCATTCCTTTACATGGCTTCCAAAGAGCTGACTCAGAATTCAACACTGGATTGAAAATGTAGCACTTGCAGTTATATATATATTCCCAGCTGGAACTTGCAGCACCTGTGATTTACTGCAGTGATCCACAGGACACTTGCAGTTATTTAAGAGGATGGCAGAGGATCTGTACTTACCTCTTCCAAAGCCAACACTCCCCTCAGCTTCCCCATGCTGGTTACGTAGGCATGGCTGAGGCCCAGAAGTGAGAACAATGTGTGTGTCTAGGAGCAAAACCACAAAAGACCATTTCAGGGACTTTGGAAATGGGTAACACAGAACTTGGTGCTAGGGCTGGGACTCAGGATTTAGAAATGGAAATTGCAAAGGCACAAAATAGTGCAGTTATCCCAGTGAGAAATTGCGTCTTCCCTTCTTCTCCTTTTGTATCTGCCAAATACTACTTTTTGAACCTTCTGCTGTGCAGCCGTAGTTTGGACTGTGCTGATGATGGAGAGCACATTCTCAAGGTCATTCTCATCCTGCATCTGGTGGTGATTCACATACAACACCCTGTGCATTTGCATCACCTTGTGCATTTGGAGATCTATGCAGATCCTGTTTCATTTTGGTGCTGGAAGCTGAACTACCATATAGTAATATGTAAAGTCAAAAACTGCTTTGGTTATTTATTCCAGTGCTTTCCTTAACAGTAAAGTATTTGTTTTTTCCAGTACCAGAATATTTTCTGTGAAAGCTTAAGCTTGTTGCTGCTTATCCAGTGCAGTGAGAACACTGAGAACAAGTTATTATCTCTCTCTTGCAAAGTCTTCTTGAAAGGACAGATATCACACTGCTATCAGTCTTCTTTTCATCAGCCTAAGTATACCCCATTATTTTACTATTATTCACAGATCTGGCTTTCTAAAACTTTCCACATTCTCAGTGCTTATCTCTGGTGTATTTCCAGCCTCCAGGTTCTTGAAGCTGAGCTCTAGATGAACTTTACCTATGGCCTTACATGAAATCATTCTGCTGCAGCTAGTGTTTGACCTTTTCTTTTAGCATCATATGAGACACTGAATGTCATGTTCAAGTGTAAATTAGGAAAAATCTGATCTCTCAAGAAAAAGAAATTTTACATGTAAAAGAAAACCAGAGTGGTTAAATATAGTTTGGTCACAATAAACTGATACCCTTTTCATTGTCAGTAGTCTCGCATTTAGCTCTAACTGTGCATACGTCATATAGTTTTTGTTCCTGGTGGTTTTTTGTTTGTTTTTCTGGGGGTCTTTGGTACATCTAAGTTAAGTTGATTTGTCTGTTATTTCAGAGTTTCTCACTTGCTGTTTTGTATGATAGGTACAAAGCTTTCCCCATGATCAGCCTCCAGGTATAATTTTTTGTAAACCTATATTCTCAAAGATAAATTCTAGTGGTTTTCAGATGACTTCACCACCCCTTCAGAAAACTCATCTGAACTAAATGCTAGCCTATACTTGTTTTGCCCAAGGCTGAGATCTTAACAATAATTAATTAATTTAGTACAAGGCCTATGCTGACCATCCACATTAAATGAGTATTGATAAAAGCATATGCTGTGCACTTTTGCTTCAGTAGACTGGTTTCCCTTCCCACTGAGTGAAAGGACAGTCCTATCTTCCTCCTGGCATACTATGATTGCTTTAATCCCCAATCATCCTATGCTGACTCTAGGTGTTGCATGATCCAGCTTCCTCTTTCCTTGTGCTTCAGTTTGATGAAGAATCTATGACACAGGCAGACTCTACACCCTGAGAAATCCAGGAGTGCTCATTCCAGTACTGCACACTGACAGGGCAGAGTGTAAGTCTCAGTGTAATGCCCCAGCAGCAAGGCACACAATGCTACTGTTAGTGTAGCAGATTTTTTTTTGGTCCAAAAGCTTTTTAAATAAATGGACTGAGACTTCTTATCACAAAGCCTTTCATTTTGCAGAGATTGGAGGTACACACAGAAGATTACAGGAGCAAGCTCACTTCTGTAGCTTGATGTGAAAGTGGCTGGTGATAGTTGTAGGTGAAGAAGAAATAAGTCATAGACTGGATTTGGAATGAGTGGGGGGAAATGATGTATGCCTCAGGGAGATATCTGCACTCACCTTGTGCAGGGAAGTTCTCTCCACCAGTTGGAAAGGGGAGGGGTCTACACGGCAGCTGTCAAAGCACACGTTCTTGTTCAGCTCCTCCTGTTCCCAAGCATCTATCTGACGCAGGAAAGAAGAGGAATCACTCTTACAGCTACCTGCAGCATTGCTGTTTTGTGTGCCCAAACTAGCCCCTTCCTCCTGTTAATGCTTCTTCCTTCCTGTGTACGTCATTCATTTTGTCCATTATATCCCACTCCTCAGACTTCCCATCCCTTTCTTGCCACATGTCAAGTCCCTGTGGAAGCAGGGAAATTCAGAGATTTTCTGAGAAGATGGGGTTTTGTTTTTTCCTTCTTAAAGAGGGGGTGAATGTCTTTAGCTTTCCTTTCTGAGTGCATCTTCTCCTTGTTGCAAGATAATTGATCCATTGTGTAAGAAATGAAGGAACAACAAGGAGCCACAGAACAATTTAGATGAGGGGGCACCTGTGGAGGCCTCTAGTCCAAAACCCTACTGCAGCAGGGCTGACTTCAAAGCTAGGTCAGATTAGTCAGTCTTATCAGCACATCCAACTAATCTCTTCTCCTATGGGTGAGACTTGCCCACTGTGCCACTCCAACAAGAAAATTACTTTGGCTATGGCTTTATGTGGCAGTCACTGAGGTTCCTGGAGTATTGCAAGTGATAGGAAATGGGTAAAAGAAGCACTCACTTGACCCTATGCCAATTTTGCACACGGTCTTACCTCTTCTGGTGTCATTGTCTCAATGACTTCCACCGGCTCCTGTAGGAGAAAAAACTGTTCAGGACAGCCAAAGAACCCACAGTTTCACTGAGTACAGAAAATCTGCACAGCCTCCTCACCCCATGTGGTCCCCTTTTTGTTCCAAATAGTGTATTACCAACTGCTTGGATTTTCTTTATACTCATCCATTATACAGTGTACTCTGCCCTTGCTATGCTTCCCTTGCCAATGAAAATTCACCATGGAGTTCTGGTGGAGCAGTTCAGGTGCCTAAACATGGACATCAAATACTAATTTAGATGCTCTCAGGATAACCCACATGGGGTCCAGCCACTGCCCTGGTGTGGATGGGTTTCCCATAAGCTCTGTCTGCTATCCCCAAACCCTGTGCAGATGTGTCAGATAACCAAGGGCATTTAACATGGCAAGAGCCAAAAGCATTTTTTTTATTTTTCTCCATCTGTCCAAAACTGTTTGCCAAATGGGATAGAACTGCACTTTATTGTGGGTTAGCCAAAATATCATTAATTTTTTTTCACTGGGAAAAGATGCCCAAGCTCAATCATGATGGTAGCCTGACACCTGAGCACAGGTGACTCTTTATGAAGATGCATGTCCCTTTACAGTAATCACACCCTTTCTCCTTGGAGAGAGTTCCCCACTGATGCTGTCAGCGTTCAGGACCATAACTGTGTCCATGCTTTAGCCAAATACTGAATGCCTCAAGTAGTAGTCTCTAGTTCCATTGCACTCCCTTCCTTCTTCAGGGTGTACTACCAGGCTGTCTGTAGCCCTAACCTGGACAGCACTCTCTGTTTCATGTGGGCAGCTGCAGTGGCACAAGAGCTGCTGGATCAGTTGCCTCAGACTCCTGAAACTGCCTGAAAGATGAGAACAAACACGTGGATAAGAGAGGAGAACAAGTGAAAGACAAAAATACAAAGCCCCACACCCATCACATCCTCTTACTCAAGGCAGGCTGGGAAATACTACGAGGGACACAATAGAGTTGAGCTGGTCACAATCTGGCATTCAGTTTCTAAGATGGTGTCTGGGACATTCCAGAATGAACATTCCCATGCAATAAAACATATCAACAAACTGGATGTGACCGGTGCCAAGGGGTGAGGAGTTAATGAGTTCTGCCAGCAGTGGAATGACGGGAATAGAAAAGAGCAGAATTATATGCCCAGGCAGAGGAGTTAGCAAAAAGGAGGAGACAGGGCCTGGTTATGAACAAGGCTGTGGAGGAAGTTTGGTCAGAAGCAAAGATAGCTGTGAGCCAAATTAAAAAAAGAAAAGGAAGGTCTTATGAATTCACTCCTGTTCCACTTCCTCTTGTCATCCCTGGGTCACTCAGTTCTAGCTTCACATAAAATATTTCACACACTGTCCTTGTTTTATATGTGGTTCCTTTTCTGCTTTGGTGAGGTAGGTGGATGGCTGCCCCACCAATCCACTGCTCTGGAAGCATAAAGTGGATTTTTCTATGCCTTAGAGGTTTAGTCATACATGAGGGGTGTTAGTGAACCAAAATGCTCTACTGCATGTAACATTTGGGTGCCTAGAGGCACGAGCTAAAGCCCTATCCTCTGTACTTATTCTCAAGACTGGGCTACATCTCTGTGCTTACTCACTCTCTGAATATTTCAGGACACATAAAGGATAACGAAACAACCCACCATCCTGCATCAAATATTCATGATAAATGAATCAGAAATGAGCTATGAGTACAGTACTGAAAGCACAGCTAATACAGGTTGGGGTGTGACACAGAAGAACGCAACACATCAGTGTTTGTCCATCACATTAATGCAGCTGAATGAATCAAAGAGATACGTGTCCAAGGGAGGAGTCTTTCAGTTTTGGAGATGGCTGAGCTACAGCCTAAGCTACTCAAAAACTTAGTGCAGATGTTTAGCTCTCAGGCTGCTTTTCCAAGATTCATTCACGTGGTGAAGGAGCCAAGAGATGGGACCATTCCATCCAGACTCTACAGAAAATATCCAAGGAGTTGTTATTTCAAAGAATGGAGTGAAGAGACAGAGTTCATCCTCAGTGAGCCTATTTACGCCGTGCTCTGAGGGATAGTAACATAAGGTATTTCCAACTACATTACACTGATGTTGAGGTGCACTAACAAAGTGTCTTTCCTTCAGGAACAGCACAGAAAGCTCCTTCTCTCAGTCTCTGGGAAACCTGCACCTCACTGACAGGTACACACAGCATGAAAGCTTCCCCATGCTGGCTAGGATGTGATTGAGCCATGACAGCAGTTTACCATACCTGAATGCTGCTGGGGTTCCAAGGTTTCAGGCATTTGTTTAAGAGGACTTGTTGGGCCATTTGGCTCCTCTGGGTAGCTGGGAGTGGAACTTGGAGGTCGAGGCAGCTGTTATGGAAAGAAGAGAAAATAAAGTCCTTCTTATACTGTTATTTCTCAGCCTCCTCAAGTGCCTAACTGCTTCTAAGCAGTCTCTGTGTTGCAGTCTGTCCACTTCTCTCCCTCACCTCTCCCTTTTCATCTGTTTCCTCATCCTCATCGACATAAGCAAAAGATTCGTGCTTCAGCTTTGGCAGGTTTGCCCAGGGTCCATCATAGGGTGCCTCATTCAGCTTCTGCTGCATTTCTCTGTTGAGGAGCTGTCGCCGCTCTGGGCTGATGTGTGTCTGGAGGAGAGCCTCCAGTTCCGATCGCTCCACAGACCCCAGGAGGATCATGGTGTCTGCACAACACAGAGCAGGGAAGCCATTAAGCCACCTCAGGGTTTTGAAGGTCCCCTTCCACATATCACCCCTTCCTCCTTCCAGCCTCTTCCAGGTGCTCAGGCTCGTACTATCTAGAGCGGTACAAGAGTCATTGGCCAGCCCTGTGGTGGCTCCTAGACTGTGGGGCTGTGGGAAAGGACCTTGCTGTCCTGAGCTGTGGCACTCCATGCATGCTCTTGGCTTATGCAGGAACCCAGGAGGGCCCTGTTGTCATGGTTCAGTTTGCAGACTTCCCACACACCTCCCTTACCTCCTGGATCTTCTTCACCGCCCACACTCCAGCTTACCTGTCTGCCATACATCATCCACAGTGGGAGACTTTTAGGATTTATTTTTTTGTGTGGTAGGTCACACTGCCTGCTTCACAGCCTGTAATTTGAAAGCTTGTTTCTCCAAGCTGAGACAGTCTTCAGGAAGGACCCATTTCTCCACATTGCTTACCTGGCGAGTCCACCAAAGGCAAAGATTTCACCGTGGTGCTTTGGAGTACCGCTTGCAAGTCTCGGTATTTACAGTTGGAGGAAACAAATTTCACATCTTGGACCATAATGTCCTCAACAAAGATATTGTATTTGCTGTGAATGTATGTATGATAAGAGGAAGAGTTAGCATATTTAAAATGTCGAGCACAGAAATTCCCTAAGGAAATACCTAAATGACTGCATTTTTAAAAAATGCTCAAAATGCAGCTGCCAAATAATCTTCTGAGAGAGTAACCAGAGGACTTTCCAAGGAGATAAGCACAGATTAACTGGATTTCCATTATAGTTGTATTCCTCTCTGTTACTGCTCACCATAAAACACACACATGTATACATATATGTATACATGATTTTTATATACATGCCTATGTGTATGATATATATTAAAGAGAGGAAGACATTTATGGGAATAACTGAGTTTTGCTTCAAGAAAAATATCCAAATAAAGTATTTAAAACATTTGCTGAGGAAAAAATATCCAAACCCCGCTGAATCTAGCTAAATGAGACTCCTGATTTTTAAGTTTTTAATCTGAAGCAATTTGGAAATATTAATACAAGCTCAGTAGCATTGCAGGTCATTCAAACTTGTGCTCTCAATGAAAACAAGAGGAGGACTTCTCTCCATTTTCTGTGTATGAAACCTAATTATTCATCTTCAAAACTTGTTTTTTCTTACTGCAGGCCTATTCTGCCTTTTTAATTCCTTTGTAGGACTGAACCCTTTTCCTAACTTTTTATTCCCCTGTGGTCTTAACCCTCTCCTGCTTCATTTCTTTGCCACCCCCTGTTTCTACCTGTTTTGCTACTATACCTTATGTGATTCCAGCCCAGGTCTGGCAGGTAGGGCAACTTCTTCACCTGGATGATGCTGTCATAGAGGCTGGGCTGCAAACTCTGGGCCACCATGTTGGCAAGAATGACAGCCACCATCATGGGCAGGATGTGAGAGATCTGACCTGTCAGCTCGAAGCAGATGACAGCGGTGGAGACAGTGTGGCTCACTGCTCCTGTCAAAGCTGCTGCACCTTTCCCAGGTAGGAGAAGGAATAGGGAGAGAAGAAGACTGTCAAATAGAAACAACGTGTCATGTCAACCAGGAAAATCACAGCAGTGGGACCAGGTGAGGGAAAAGGAAGACATGGAGGCTCACCAATGACAGCATACCCTCCAGGTAAGATTTGATAAAGAATGTCATCAAAGAGGATCCCGTTGGGAAAAAGCGATGCCATGATTTCCCCAATGAGACGTCCAAATGCAGCACCTGAAAAATATCACTGGCAGTTATGGAATTAACATTTAAGGAACATGCAGTCTATGCTGTGCAGCTGTGCTGGGCAATCACTTGGATGTTTTCTAACAGAAATGGAGCCAAAACTGACATTAAAATGACACTGGTAAAGTTCTAAGTTACAAAATACAAAAGTTAGACTCTAAGAGGAAAAAAAGGGTACTGAGTTTGGTAAATACAGCTGACCCCTTGTCATTCACTTGGGCACAACAGACAACCAGCAGTAGCAGTGATTCCCAGGCTGGAGGACATATTTTTGGACTGGGTACAGTGTCAGTCCAGATCAGAGTTTAGACTCTCATTCTGTGTTTGTCTAAACATTGGAATCACAGCTTACAGAAAAGTTTTTGTAGGAAGGGACTTCTGGAGGTCTTGTTCTGACCCCTGCTCAGAAAAGAGCTAATTTCAAAGTGAGATGGAGTCATCCCATGTCTTGTTCAGACAGGTTTTACAAGTCTGCAAGGATCTCTTGGGTTGGTGGATGCAAAATGGCACAGTGTTCCAGAATTGTATCCAAAATGCTGAATGCATAGAAACAAACAATTTCTTCTCATTGCTGTCTAGGTCTTTTCCTAACACAGCCTTGATGTTGTTTAGCCTTCATCACTGCAAGGGCATGGTACTGCCTCATGTTCATTTGGTGCCTGCCAGAACTCAGAGGTCCTTAGAGAACCCTGTTTCATTTGAGAGTTGTGGGTACTTAATGCTGAATGTCATGAGCTTATATGGTTCAGTCTAACACAGCCTCTCTTTCTTAACATTAGCATAATATTCTTTTATTGTTTTTTAATGAAAACCTGTCAATAAACTTTTTATGTTATCACATTTCAGTCAGAAGAAAGGAGTAAGTGGTAGGTTTTGTTGTGGGTACTAATTTTGAGGTTATCTCTTCTGGCTGGCTTTCAGAGGTGAAAGGAACAACTACTATTAATTGTAGGGTGGAAGTTTCTCTGTAAGTGAAGAGGCATGGAGATTAGAAGTTCAGCATGTCTCCCCAAGTGTGGCTTTCCTTATGTAAAAGGGTAGGGATTGCCTACTCGGAATTTGGTTTTGGGGGTTGAGGAAATATCAAAAGCAGAGACCTAGAGGCTGGTCTATAGTCTGCTAATCAGGTTGCCATAGACATCAAGTGCTGACTGCTCTTACACCAGATGAATCCTGCTGGGTGTGTAGGCAGTGTCTCTCCTGTTCTCTCCACCTGTCAGATGAATATGCTGCAAAACAAAATTGAAACTCACCTAATACGAAAACAGGCATGAAGCCTCCACAGGGGATTGGCATCGTGGTGGCAATAACAGCCATGCAGAACTAGAACAGAGGCAGATGGTGCAGTTGTTACTGAGCAGCAGTAGCATTTCCTGCTGCCCTGCTCTGTGCCCAGCCTGGCTACAGAGACCAGAAAGTTGCTGGGGTGTAATACTGCTAACTGAGCTCTGTCTTTGCAGTACCAAGCCTGGCCAAATACAGCTGAAATCTGACTATACTGCAGTGGAGGGCCAGGCCAGGCCTTAGCCCAGGGTCAAAATAGCAGTTTCTTGTTTATGTGGTCTGTCCCAAGGCTGAATATATCCAGAAGAAAATCAGAAGCAGTTATCTAGGAGTAGAGAAAGCCTTTAGTTAGTAGGAGAATGCCAGTGAGTCTAGTGACTGAGGGTACAGCTCTTCCAAAGGCAAACAGACGGACTTAGGACAGACACGCCCTGTAGTCCACTCCTCTTTTCCTCGAGTGAACAAGAACTTTTCTGCTTGGTACACTGTAACAAGAATTATCACAGGAGGAGAACCCTTAACTATCTGTCAGAAATTTGATAGAGTGTTTTACTTTAGGTGGAAACAGTTGCATCAATCAGTTGATAGCTGTTGTTGATCTACTGAAATTTTCAACTGACATTGCAAGGTGGCCTCAGCTCTTCTGCCCCTTTGCAATAAGTAAATAATAAAAGAATTAGCACCTATTCTACTATGATATTTTTACCCTTTTATATAAATACATATATATATTATATATATACACATATATATTTCATCTTAGGAAAAACTCCTTGCTACTTTTTTTCCTTTAACATTGGAGAATGATGTTTTTTTCTTTCAAATGCCCTTTTTTTTTTGCTCTGTCCTATGTCAATTACACATCTGATCCTTTCAGATGCTGAACAGTTGCAACTTCCATGGACCATGTCAGCTCAGAATTTTTAATCTGATGTTTTCTGGGAAGTGAGCAAAACTGTTTCCAGCTGCATTTCTCCATCAAGTTTTCATGGACTGCTAACAAATCCTTGAGCCTCACACAACTATAGATTGTACTTGTGTATTCCTATTTGTCTCCTATCTGAAGTCAGGAATATCAAATAGACTGTATCAGACTTCATTTAGATCAAACAAAAATTTATCTTAGAGCTTTTTAGGCAAGTATTTAATTTTGTGGAACTTGAGAAATCTTTCCTGATTTAGTCCTCCCTACCAGCTACTATACCAATGAGTATCAAGGGTCATTCAGCAGGATGCATGAGGGGGATGACCTAGGGAGCAGAAAAGGCTGCTTATTTAAGGAAACTATTCCCTAAAAATTTTGATCATTCAAGGTGGAAAAACATCACATCAGAAGATGTAGGAATCCATTGCAGCCGTAGTGCTTCATTCAGTACTCAGCAGCTCCTCACTGCCACTTCACAAACTGCTTTACAAAATGGAAGAAACTTCAGTCTGAGTGGAGAAGGGTTGTGGTGAGCTGGGCTTCCTACCTTCACAAGGAAGAAGAGCAGGATGATGACGAAGACACTGACTTTAGGATGGATCCAGGCAGCAGATTTCCCTAGGATCTGGGTGTTCCCAGAGTGTTTGATCCAGGTATAGTTATCAAAGAGAGTGCTGATGGCTTCCCGTGGCATCAACTAAACAGCAAAAAACCCAGGTATGAGTCATGAGATTAGATGGAGCAAATATTCTATCTCTGTTACAAGGAAGTGGAGGAGATTTTTACTGTGGTAATTCATGACTACAAGACTTAATTCACATTTTTAATCTTCAGGAAGAGAGACAGAACTTTTCTCAAACAGTGAAAAGATACTTTTGCACATGGAGTAATATCTTCCTTAATATTTGCTTAGAAGAGTGGATCTTTTTCAAGTTTTCTATGAAGGAGGTGGCAGAGATCACATAGTGCCTCCTCAGTCCAAACTCCTCCCATACCATTCTTCCCTTTTCCCTGACAAAAGGTTATTGGGGCAGAGGACAAGGGGATAACGTTCCAAAGGACTGCACAGAACTGGTAATACACTTTCCAGTCTCACCTCTCCTGCCATGAACTGCCCAAATCCGTGAGGAAACGTTACAGACGCTATACAGAATGTTATAACCGCAGGGTATATCAGTCGGCTGCAAAGAAGGAAAGTTATTACAATAACACATTCTCACATTCTGTTCTTGTAGCACCATCACTCCAGGACTAGGAATGCTGTTTCTGTGAAGCCTCTCTGTATTTGTATCCAGTGCTTTGGAGCGCTGTCACCAGCAGTTTAATGCCCTGCTCCACTGATCATCATAATTCATGGAGTTCACCTGTCAGCAAAACCCTTTTTCCCATCAGAATTAGTATGACAGGAGGGATGGGGGAAGAGAGGGATGTACAACATGCACAAACTTGAACATGTAGGAGGAATGAGTGTTTGCAGTGATAGTTTTGACCTATTGTCAAAAGCCACTACTTTTCTCATTTGTCCTGATTATGACAGTCTTGCTTCTTCACCTCCCAATGCAATGTATCCTGTCCTAGTGGATTTAAATGTTTTCCGTACATTTCTGCACCCCTGGTGCATTAATTCTTATGGGGAAAACTGCTTCTCTTTCCACTGAATAGCTGACTGTCACAATTTTGGGGCAGGTGTCCTTGGTAGCCAGTGGGTCTAGCAGTGCCAGGCCTGTGGGATACAGCAGCACAGAGGCCACAGCCATCTGTGTTTTCCTCCTGCTGTGTCCAGTAAAACCACTGTGTGTCTGGATAAAACTGTGACACTTCACAAGCACTAAGACAGCATGAGCCTAAACTGCTTCCACATGCTGTCCTGTGTCATGTTGGCAAGTTGCAGTTTCCTACGGGAAGCATTGGCTGAGATTTAGGAAAACAAAATAAACCTTTAATTTGTTTTGGTCTAAGGCACTAAAAAATTCTGAGAAATCAGTGAAAAGTAAATTCCCACTTTTCAGGCTTTACTCTACTGTTCCATTAGCTTGATTTGATAGCTGCTGCTTGTGGGTAAGGCCACATGATGAAGAAAGACAATTTATCTTCCACATAAGAAAGTAAGCTAATTTGAACTTCTGTTTATTTAGTGGTTTTCTTCTGGTCAGGTCTGCAACTTTATAAGAAATTAAGTCCTCTGTGCCTCTCAACTTCAAGAATTCTCATAGTATCAGATCTTTTTCTGTAAAGAGACTGAGGACATTTACAGCTACCCACCATTTCTTGCAAGTTATAAACTTATATATAGGACTTTACTAGAGAGGGGAAAACAGTATCTTCAAGTGTCCTGTAAAATCTTTATTGTCAAGATTTTTATTTTATTTTGCATTTCTCTTCCCTGCTGCATTTCACACCATTTGGTTACCATCAGTTTCAGTTTTTGGTTCATAAGACTGGAGCACATTCCTCACACTTTTGTCACCACTTTGATTAAAAAACAAATCTATATTTTAAAATCAGTTAGATTTCAGCTGTATTTAATTTTCCTGAAATGTAAATAATGTTGAATTTTTCACAGATCCTAAAAAACCCAAACAAACCAGAAACAGCATGGTTTTAAGCATGATCATTGACCTTCTGAATAAAAATATTTTCTGTCCAATGAATAGTTTGCCTTATCCTCTTAAAAGATATTGCACAGTCTCCCTTACAAATCAAGAAGCTATTTGAAACTATAGATGCTGATAAAAAAAAACAACCCAGTGCAGGAAAATTCTCTTGACAGTTGCAGAGATCTTACTCTCATATAGGAGCAGTTTCTCACATTTTTACTATCTTACACATGAAATAGGTCTAGTGTCTTCCAGAAAGCATTTGCTACTATCCAATACCAGTAGGGTGTCAGAATCCCTTAGGAGAATATTTTCACAAACACTCACTATTTGGTGAGAAACTGGCTCAGAGCTTTATGACGTCGGATGCCCAGGACCACTTGGCGATTGAGGTAAACAAAAAAAGCTCCAAGAAATCCAGAGCATATGCTGAAATTGAGAAAAAGAAATAAAATAATGCCAAAAACCAGATAATACACAAGCCATCAGCCAAGAAAATGAATTTAAGTGGTTTAATCTTCAGCTGCTCGTGAAGTTTTTTGAATGTCACCTAGTGGGTTATTCCTACAGCAGCTCATTTGAAGACATTGACTCCCTGAAGAAAGGGGAGAAATTGTCTTGGACCTCTGTCATTCACACTACCATTTTACCAATTTTCTCTTGCTGAGAGGGGAAAATATATAAAATAATCTATGAAAAGAGACTGACAGTTCTCAACGAGGGCTTGTGAAGAGAAACTGGGCAAAGACCAGTATTGTCAGAACTTAAACATCAGGTTGGAACAGAAAAGAGTAAAAATCAAGTGAGTTTTAAGTCTGATTCAGTAAAATTATTCGCCTACAAGAATTATTAATAGTAATTGTAAAACTCTTGTGCCTAAAGCAAAGTATATAATCTCTATGATCCAAATCACTTAGGCTTATGCTCCTGATCTTAATAAAGTCAGAAAAAAAGTGGAGTTGTCTAAGAATTGGTGTGATCCTTAGGTTCTGTAGCTTAATGAGACTTGGATAAATAGGGCCTAATACTCGAAAGGCGGGGGTAGGGAAAAGAAGAGTGAAAAAAGACAGCATTTAGAATTGGTAAGGGGAAGCCCTATTTTATGTGGCAAGTAATTAACCCACATAATATTGAGGATAAACACTTAATATTTTTATTCTATTAATTTCTAAAATAATTGGACTTTAACTTTGTTATATGTTATGCATGCTTTTGCCAAATCTCATTCAGTGATTAATTTAGTATACTTAAAACATTGTATATTGAAAGTAATTCTGCTCTAGAATTTAAAAATTGCAGAAACATGTTTAAACTAAATTATGTTCAATGACTTAATCTTAAATATTTTAAGCCAGCACTGATTAGAACAGCATTTAAAATAAGCAAGTATTGCCTAGTCTCTTAGGCAATATAAGCCTAAAGACTGCACAGTCAACTGAATTGCTCTATAATACTTTATATTAACATATAGATGTCTGTCAATTCATGTCTGTCAATTTATCAGTAAACTGAAAGTGCTCCTTTTGTATAGATTATGTAAATTAACATTTGCTGACACAGAAAAACAAGATTCAGCCTTTGACAGTGCTTGTCCTATCTGAAAGTGAAGAAATATGTTGGGTAGAAAGAGTTCAACTTTGAGACTTAATGTTATGAGAATTCGGAGTTCCAAGCTGGCACCGGGATTTTATACAAGACTATCCAAGCCTTTAGAGTCGTTTTTATTTTAAAGATCAGATTGGGCATCCAGGCATTTGAAAGCATTTTGCAGTTGTCATATATTCCTTTCCTAGCCTACGTGTAATGCTGAAAAAACCAGCTCTGTCAACTCCATGCAGAACATAGTGACAAGAAGTTTTGCATTCTAACAACTAGCTGTAAAATCATAAGGATTATGTTTTTCCTTGCCAATCTAAACGAATAGATTCCTCCAAGTTCATTAGGCAAGTCTGTTTAAGGGGAAGAACAAAGTGAATACATGTTACTAGCAAAAGCTCCTTTGTATTCACAGATTTTTCAATATATCTGATAACTTAAAAAAACCCCACTTGATTTCATATTCAAGTAAATTAGTAGGAGGGCGGCCTACTAAAAGAGGCTGGAAAACCTCAAATATATTTCTGGTCTTGGATGGAGGTCTTGCAACAGAATATGTTCATAACACCAACACAGGTGTTTGTTCCTACAGTTTATTCCTTTTGTTACTGCTCTGCAGTGATTTCCTGGAGCCTCCCTCAAGCTCTAGCCATAAGATGTTTCCCTACAGTAATTGCAAATTCATCTTTTCTCTAGTATTTCCCAATTTTCATTTTTCTTAAGTTCATTCTTTCATTTCCCCCAAATTATCCATTATTCTCACTGAATCCAGTTACAGTTGGTTACCCTTCTCACCATGTTGGGTATACCAACCTCTCTCAAAAAGGATAATCATTCTGAGCTTGTGAAAAAGAAACTTCATGTTAAGCCTTTTGTTCCATCTTTGTCATGTGAAAGGGCCATACTTGTTGGATCAGTTAATTTGTCAGAATGTCAGAGAAGTTAAAGAGCCATTCAGTAAACCTGTTCCTAGAATTTTGACCAAGTTAGACTTACATTTATTTTTTTACCTCTGAGCTTAATTTCTGAAAAAGATATATGGGAAGGAAGTAACAAACACCTTAATAATACTTGTATTTCTTTCCTTAGCCATTATGATACATTTCTGAAGGAAGAATTCCAACAAACAGAAGCCTTATTTGTGACAACCAAACCACAAAGTGACTAAAAGCGATGTATGTAACTTTTAGGCTGAAAAATTCATAGCATAGAATCATATTATAACCTCTGTAGAGCAAGGCATCAGTTTCCTGGGAACTTACCCTATTATAGCAAATGCTGGCAGCTCTTGCAGATCAAAGGGGAAATCCATACGGAAGTTTGTTCTGAACAGGGCTGTGATGGTAACTGTGAGAGACAAAAGGCAGAGGAGGAAAGAAAATAATGAGGTGAGAAGTTAAATGCAATAAAATCTAAGAGTAGGGACAAGGAAACTGGTTTATACATGCTCCTGTGTGGTTTGACATTTATATATTTATATGATATATTTACATTTATTATGTACATTATATACATTTTTACGGATTGGCAGACTGCTCTTATTTAGTAGGTTCTACTTTGAGCATTTTCAACCCTTGCACTGTAGATGGTCTAGGTTTGCTTTCAGAGAATGTATGCATTATTTTTATCTACAATCACTGATTTTTAAAAGGGTTTTATTTTCTTTCTTGTTTTCTACAATCCATTAAGTATAAAAAAAAGCTCTTCCTGATATCCTTACTGACCGAGAGGTCTCTGTGCTGAGGCAGGCAGTGCCTGCATATCTGAAGAAGCTGTATCACTTCTCACAGTTGTGATTGCCTTCCAGAAAAAAAACTCACTGAAGTTACAGCTTGAAAATTTTGGACTTGTACCTAAACAATGAAATGCTGAGAAATCAGAGATGGAAAAGATCAGCTGAGCCCCATCTTCTCCAGCTCCCCCCTCCTGGTAGTGCTGCTCTGCTACAATGAAATGTTGAAACCTGAGCTGCTTTTATCTGGAGGTGTGTTATTGTGTGGAAACAGTAAACATAAACATCTGTATGCCAGCAGGTGAAGGATAAATTAGCAATTTAATACAGAGTGGAAGTCCAGATGAATGAGATGTGTACAAATCCTAACTTGCCCTGGATGAAGGAATTATTTGTTCAATGAGGAAATAAAAAAAAGCAGTGAAAATCTAGCATGTGATAATAACAGGAAGAATTAGGTACTTGTTATTTGGTCAGACAGAACTAGGTTTGGGGTAATAATTTAATGAGGTCTCAGTGGGTTACATTACCTAAGATAGCTAAGCCTAAAACTGCATTCTGCTATTGAAATTGGGAAGATCTTGCTCCCTGTCTCTCCCCTCTGTTCCTTCCCTCCTGGCTGTACTATTGTTCTCCTCTCCTGTCAGGCCCACTCTGACACATCACAGCCTTCTCTGAGTTCCTTTGCCTCATTAAAACCTGCCAGAAAACCTATCTGCTCTTTTCCTAGATTACTCCTCTGCCAGGGAGGTGAGTTGAATAAGGGGAGCAGCAAACACAGAGATGGCACCAGGGAGGGTTAGAAGAGCAGTCAGGGGTGGAAGATGGTGAAAAGCAGGGTGTCCTCTCTTTTGTTAGATCAGCCCAAGAAAGGGATCATCTCAATCCAGTTTTAGGAAACAGATAGTCCAAGCCACTAAATGGCAGAGCATAAAAAAGTACAGTGAATTCATTTTCAAAGAGTTTTGCTATAGGGTGGCAAAGATGACCAGGGGAAAGGAAAACAGTCACAGCATTTAGTCTGGGTCTCCTTTGGTTCCGTCTCTACTCCCATAGGACAGAAAGAGATTTCCACAGAGAGATTCATCCCACCTACCTACATCCTCTTTCCTGAGTGACTAAGTCATCCTGAAACTGAGTATCTAAGCCCTTTTCTCTCCGTTGGCTACAAACTGTACTAGTTTCAAGTATCTGGCCAATTCTTAAAAAGTTAGACGTAAAAAGGAATGGGAAAGTAGTTAATGTGAAAGTCTACTTAAAAATAGATTTGAACTTTAAGATAACACTGAGCCGTATGTAGAAGGAACCAGAAGGAGCAGGAAGAAAGCAAGGCATGAAATCCTATGGCAAATAAGATGAAATCCTGAGATGTGGTAAAACAGAAATCCTGCAAACTGCAGAACTCCTGTTTTCCATGACTGGCAAAGAGGGGCTCAGGCTGCAGCAGCCAACCAGAGTGGCTGGCAAACAACCAGATGTTATTTGGAAAGTACAGATAATGGTGTAAAGCCAGCCAACAAAGCTGTGAGTATCAAGAAGCCAGCAAAGATTCTGTGGGTCTAAGAAAGAAAAGAATTTTGGTGAGATGTTACACAACTTATTTGCATCTGTCATTCTGATGCGATCATTTCCCTACCTGCTTCTTCCTGGTAGCAGGCATAATAGAAAAACCTTGCATGAAATAAATGAGCAAGAAAAGACATGAAAGACAAGTTAGAGCAGACATGATAAAAGATCATAAAATAATGAATGACTTAGCTAGAGAGAAGTTCCTAGCTCCTTAATACAAGGAGAGTGAGACTGACAAAGCAAAGAAAATACAGAACTGTGAAAAGGAATGATTTTTCATACCCAGTTGAATGATGGAAGTTTTTAACCTAGACAGCCAATGAAGAAGTACTTGAGGAGCCATTAATATGGGTATTAAAGCTGTCTGGATGATTTTGAGGAAGGGACAGGAGTCAAGATGTTTCAGGTTTAAGCTAATTTCTAGTGATTTGAAATTAAACTAATTTCAAGTGATTTCTAGTGATCTGAGAGACCAACAAGGGAGTCAGAAGAGACAAATTGAAGGACAAGAAATGATCTCCTGTTATCTGTCTTTGAGTTTCTTATATTTTTCTCTGGAAAAAACAGAAATATATGGGTTTTGGTTTTTTCATGACTGACCCAATGGTTAAATACCCCTCACTTTTAGGCAGTGTTACACAAAGAAAGATGTAGTCACTTTCTACATTCAAGTAGAAAGTGTAGTCATTTTCTATATTCCAGAGAATATTCAACCCTCCAAAAAATCTAGCCCTATGAAATCAAGAGAGACATATTATTATATTATTATTGTTATAGCAGTTTAAAGTAAGTAAACTGCCCACACAGAGCTCAATGAAATGGATGTAATCGTAAGAAAAAAAGATAAAGGTATTATAAGGAAGAAGTTTACATAGAAACGGCAGCCTTCTGCACTGAAACTCTACTTCCACAGTGGCTGAGATTCTCTCCTAAACAAGCTTGATTTGTAAAATTTCTGTCTGCAACAAATGTCACACTCATGCTTGAGACGCTTTAATTTTTCAGGACCTTCAGTCAGATCCTACCTACCCTGTACTCTTCTAATCATTTAATCATCTCAATTTTCTCGACTATCTGTTTTTAGTCAAGACCAAAGCGGGCCATGAGTTTTCCAGCAAGGATTGCATACATCCTCTCTGGTGGGATATCTCTGTGTTTGCAGCCTGGACACTGTTCTGAGTAGAGGCAAAAGAATCCTACCTCAGGGGGATTTTTGCTTGCTGAGGACTCATAGTCTGTCATTTATCAATTAGATAAATCCCAGCTCTCCTAGGAATAGGTTGGGCTAAACAACTGACAAGATGACAAAACATCTCCCTTTCTCCTTCCTTCTGTGCTGCTGGAAGTCATGTGCTGTGGCAGAAGTTTCAAACGTCATAAAAACATTGTGGTTTTGAGAAAGATGGAATATAATGCATTAGCAGAGCAACTTTTGTACAAAGAGAGCAGGAATGGCTCTTAGCTTACCTGCATCCTTGTTCCAGACAGCAAGGACTCGGAACACGAAGGCACTAAAGGTAGCTGCAAAGAAGCCTCTCCAATAATTGCGCACAGCAAAGTAAGTGGAGGTGACCTCAATGCTGAAAAGAACCCCTAGAAAGAGTTGGAGAGGGAGCAAAGTTAAAATAACAAGTGTAATGTTAGAAGCATGAGAGAGGATTCTAAATAGCTTTCTGGAGCAGTGGTCTCCACACTTTGGTCATGCACCCCTACCAATAAAAGGCTTTTGAGCATGTACCCTCCCCCCATATGTGTATTTATTTAAAAATAATATGCATGTACTACTGCACTAAAATATTGTGTACAATATCCAACATGCACAAAAATAGAAATTAAACAAGGACGAGATAAAGATTAAAGAAATATAATTTTAAAAATAATCTGTTTTATTTATTAATAGAGCAAAAAATTTTGTTCTCCATAAAATAGTAATATTCTTTATTTTTTAAAATCTGAGTTTAATGCTTTGGGACACAGGGATTCAAAGATCTGGTTCTATGTTCAATTATTTTGATACTTGGTCTAAAAAGAATATCTCACAAAGACACATAGATCCAAATTCAAGAAATTTATCATTGGCTGTGCTGGCTAAATCATGATACTAATTTTTCAATCCCACCCACCACCTGTGCAAACATTTTTGTTAAAATTTGGAGAGTAAATTTTCATTCTCCCTGATGTCAATCAGTTGTTCTTGCAAAATAATCAGAAGATTTTGAATTTTTATATTTTTAACTGGTGGGTTCAAAACCCACTGAAAATAATAATACTGAAGATTTTTAAAAAGGCAAAAATTATTTTTTCAGGTTTTTCGGGTATATAATGAGAGTTTTTGTAGCAAAGACATTTGCATTGTATTTGGCAACAGATTTACAAAACCTCCACAAGTTTATTTTGAAAGGCAATTTCTCACCCACTGTTAGAACATCACTTTCACCTTGAAGTACATCAAATATGTTTACATTTTCAAAAATAACTGCTAGGTAGCAATCTACTGACAGACACTTGTCATCACAGAAAAGATCAGCAAATTCAGAACACTTGTCTTTTTGTAAAAGGAAAAGGCACAACTGGACTTTAAATTCTGTTCTTCTTTAAAGTTGCTATCAGATAACCAGCAAAGGCTGTAGGATCTTCATGGTCACTTCCCTTCTCATTATGAAGTACTGTAAGTATTCTACTCTTTCAGGGTCTTGTTTTTATGAAATGAACCACATCAACAATATCCTGCAGCACTTTGTACATGTCTGGCTCCCATTTCTTTGCTGCAATAGCTCACCTGTGAACACTGCAGTGCATGAATTCCAGGTGTAGTGGTGTCTAGGTAACCTTACCCCCCAATTCTTGTTCTGCTCCACCAGTTGTTACATCTGCAGAGCTCTTCCATAAAACGTTTTTATTAAAGAAGTAATTTAATGTTTAGGATACAGCTTCTGTGGTAGATACTCCTTTCAGTGTCTCACAGAAAGAAGTCCTGCATTTCACTATTGAAACAGAATCTGGAATATCTGAGGCTTTTTACAAACAACTGTACTCTAATCCAGCTACACAGGAAACCTCTCCTACTGTGTAATCTGTTTCTTCAAACCTTAAGCAATGTCCACTGTGTATCTCCCAGCAGTGTTCACTGATGAAAGAACACATTTTAGTTTGCTGCTCTATTGCTTTCTGTGTATTGTCACAGCCATTTTTACCTTTTATGGCAGGAAGAACAAGTGTTTCCCCTCTAGTATGTGGCATTTTGTCTTTTGCTGCGAAGCAAGAAACCTCAAAGGGGGCTTCTCTACACATTTGTCATTAGGTTCAGTGAAATTTTGTTGAGTATTGGATTGAATGTCACATGACTTGAAACATCACTGAAACAATTGTAGAGGTTTGTCTTCGTATTCTGGATGACTAGATTTTAAATGTCCTGCTGATTCTGATGGCTTCATACAACTAATGTTAACTTCTCAAAGCAGAATACACACGTAGGGTAACAGTAGCAGATGTAAATTCATATTTAAAATAACCTTTGATAATTTTAATCTTTTTTTTTGTCCAGCTTCCTTTCGGATCTGATTAGCTGGCCATTGTTTGCACCTCATAATGGGACTGAATAAGGGTCTGTACTAGAAGTGTCAGCTCTGCCACTTTCTTGTCATTTCTCTGTGCCCACATTATTAGTATTATCTTCAATCCATAGCCTCTTTGCAGGAACCTTTTACAGCTACTTTTCTCATTTGTGAGGATTAGTTTAGTTAACACTAGATAATATAATCCATAAATCCACTTAATCTGGGATGGGCACCCACTGATTGCAATTCATTGCAATATGCTGAAAGGCAGTAAATGACTGAGAGCACCATGGTCAACCCTCCACGTTGGGAGCAACTCTACACCTCATGCACTGTATGTGACAAGTGACCATGTGGCATATGAGGGCACCACTGCCAATACAAATACCTAATATTAGTGAAATGGAATCTATTTGGGTTTTTTTATATTAAAAAAAATAGAACTTCTGGTATTTCCTTCCCACACCCAACAGATCACTTTGTGCACCCCCTAGGGTATGCACACCCCAATTTGGAGACCACTGCTCTAGAGAGCCTTCTCCTCTTGCCTCCAGAAAGTGGACAACATGGAAAAAAAGACTGTCAGAGATGCTGGGGAGGTTGAAAACGCTAGAAGTGTCTCTGTCCAGAGTAAATGTCACATCAAAAATGTTCAGGAGAGGGGGACAGGAGACGAGGACTAGGCAGGAGCAGATTTAGGTACATGAGGAAAAGGAAACAGAACAGCCACTTGCCTCCAAGTGGTGTCCCAAAGCAGCAGCCAACACCCACAGCACACCCCACCGTCAGGACATCCGTGTAATAATAGGGCTGCTACTGGTGAAAGAGACAAAGAGAGACAGACAAACAGAAGAAAGAAGAAAACAGAGAGTGAGTAACAAAACTGGCAGGTATGACTGCATGATGTCACCCAGCTCTGTCACCAGTCTCAGAGTTATGGTTATGTTTATCTTATTTCTCCCTTCTGGATGGCTTCAAAATATTGAAAAGGGAACACCTGGCACAGGACAGGCATGTAGCTGGAATCATACATTCAAGAAATGTGAGGAAGGCAGCATCTTGTTTTCCTTTGAAACATACACATTTCTGTCACTGTGGAAGAAATGTCTCATGGAAAATCCTCCAGAGGGTGGAAGAAGCATAAGTAGGTTTCGCTCCATCTCTTTTACTTTGACAGGGAATCTCAGGATGCACATGTGCCACAGAATGCCTCAAAAAATGTACCCTGTAACTCAATGTGCACAAGGCACACTCATGTCCAGAGCAGAGTGTGAACTGATGCTGAAGGTTTTTCCATACTGAGTGGGTGAATGGGTGATAGCTCACCCAGTATAGTGCTGTCCTGGTGAAAAAACTCATAATAATAAAGTGTAATTGGAAGGTATAAAAAGGGAGAGTCTTTCTAAGAGAAAGACTTTGCTTGTCAGGGGCTGATACACAGGGTGGAATTTACCTGCCACAACACCAAGAAGTTACAGACCGGAGCAATATGAAGTGAAACTGCAAGCTATATCCTGGACCAAGGTCAGCTGAAAATTGCATGACTCCCAGGTAATGGAAATCACATTTGGCAATTTGGCATAAATCCAAAAAAGGAACTAGGGCTATGGAAATGATGACAATTCTCTGTTTGCTCACACACTACAGTGTTATCACAGACTCATAGCAAGTTTTAGTCCTGTGTTTCTGAATGCTTCTCTATGTCTCTGTTCAGAACTGAGCTAACTGCAAGGTTAGATCAAGGGTAATAGGATCAGGGTGCTCAGGATCAGGCTGCTAGGGCAGCCCTGAACACCTTCAAGGATAGCAATTCCCCAGCATCTCTTGACACCTGTGCCACCCAGAATCCTCTTTGGGACCAGGGAAAAATTTTCATGCATAGATAGAATTTCCCTTGTTGCAAGTTATGCCTGTTGTCTCTTCATCCTTTCGCTGTCCTCTGAGAAGACTTTGGCTATTTTGTCTGACATCTCCTTTAGCTACCAAAAGCAGCAGTTAGATCAGTCTCTGTTTAGCCTTCTGTTTTCTTCTCTAGCATCTCCCAGTCATCTATGTATGATGCATCTTGGAGTCTCTGAGGCTATGTTAATTCCAGGTATAGAGAAAGAAACAAGAAGCATAGACTTCTACAGAGGTCTTTTTGGGTCTGTTTTTTTTTGTTTGGTTTTTTTACCATTGGGACAGATATTATTCTCCTGTATACTTCCAATGGTTCTACCTGACTATGGTCTGATCCTTGATTCTGAAACTGCTTTCTCTCAAAGCTTTTGGCAGACTGACAAATTTTGCCTGAAAGCCTCAGGCTTCAGCTCAGGAGGTCTACATCTTGCTAGACTGCCCACATATGCACAGTTCTCAGCCTCTGTCTTGCTTAGCCTGATTTTCTTTCTGGCATCTTTTCTCAAGTTATCAACCGAACAATCTCTAGTCTGCAGCCGACAAACTATGTTACTTGATTCTTATTTTTTAAATAGCCAACCAGAGTAAAGATCAGTATTACTGTTGATGTAAGACCATGTTGCATTTGTCAGCTAACTCACCCATTTGAAGTCTAACACGAAAGTAGTGCATGGGAGAACTAAAGCCAGCTTAGAAAAAAATCATAGCAATTAAAAACTCCTTACACTTTTGGGCACAATAACCATGCAAAGAGGTTCAGGGCAGCACATGGGGAGAGGGGGAAGTGAAATGAAAGACAAATTATGAATACATTTCCACTGCTTTAGGAAGAAGTTATGATGTGCCTCTGTTTGAAGAAATTCAGGGAATCAGAAGACTAGTCCAAATGCATGGCGGAGACATAAATTTCCAAATTTCTCCTCCAAGTGGGATCATGGAAAGTTGTGAAGGGACCACTGGAGTTGTCTCCCTGCTCAGAGAGCTGATAGTTCTGTTAATTCCAAGGCTAGATCAGGTTATTGTCTAGGTGAGTCTTGCACATTTCCAAGAGTGGAAATTCCCTGGACACCCTGAACACCTATGCGAGTGCTGGACCACCTTTGGGAAAGAAGAACATAATTTCCTTTAATAGAGCCAACATTTCCCTCATTGCAAGTTGTGCTTGTTGCCTCCTGCAAGATTTATTTTTTTATTTTACTTCTGCTGTCTGCTTGATCTTTATTGATTTTCTGGAGAGCCCTTGGTACTCCCCAGGTGGAACAATGTTCATGTCTGGCAGGAACTGAACAAGATGCATCATTAGAAATCAGCACTTAATTAAATAGGTGTCACTTTTCCCTTCCTTTCACTGCCACCAGAAAAGAAAGAAACTCTTGCTCCTGAAGTGGAGAGATATGTGTGGAGAGCTTTTCAGGAGAGCAGGAAGTCTGACAGCAAGAGGAACTGTACATTAAATGTCACATAGAGGAAGACACTTGCCTCCAAGAGGAGCCTTGAAGCAACATCCAACTCCAACCGCACAAGCCGGCACCAGGAGGTCGAGCTGCCTATGCACATTCTGGAACAGGGAGTGCAGCCAGAGACGAGCATGCTGGGGTTAGGGGGAGCAAAGCCACGGGGTTAGGACCCAGAACAATGAAAATAAGTAACAGCCAGCAGCACAGTCAGCCATTGCTATTACAAATGGCAGGCTCTACACACTTCAGTGCAGTCTTTAGCACTGGCAGCTGGTCTTCAGCAGTGACATCTGGTCCTTGTGCACAGACAGGGTCTACTCAAGTAAAACAGCGCCTCCAGTGACTATTACACAGTCACTTTCTGCTAAGAGCCTGCACATAAAGGAGCTCCTACAGCTATCTGTGCAGTTAATGGATTTTTTATACAACCAGTCAATACGGTGATCAGCCTGCAGAGGCTGTTCCGCGACAGCAAAAGCACAGGGACGGTGTCAATGTCTATAATTAGCAACTCTGTATAAATTTGGCTTAAAGACAAATTGATCTTTGTCTGCAGCTACTTTTTTATACAGTCAATGATCACAGTGCAAAGGCATCAATCACAAGATTGAAAACTTGACAAACACATACTCCTAACCAGTCTCTGTGTAATTGCTGGGTAACACTGGTGGTCCTGCACAGTTATTTGGACTGTATGTCTGGCCTTGCACTACTTTTGTTCAGCTTGTATTTTGCTGCTCTACAGCAGCAAAGTAAACATCAATCTGTGTATTTCTTCTATGTTCCATGGCTAGCCATGCTGTCCTGGGAGCTCAGCCTATGGAAGAACTGCTTGCAGAGATATGTGCCTTACCTCATACACCCCACAGAAGATCGACATGAACTTGCTGAGTACTACAGCACAGATACTGGCAATATGTACAAAAGGACCCTGCGAAAGAAGAGGAGGAGAAAATCAGAGAGGGTTGCCCTCTGGTTACTGACAATCATTTCACTACTGCAGGCCTCATATCTTCTCTTTGGCCATCTCAGACAGGAATAGAACCATTAAGGAGACCTCTGAGATCATTGAATCAAACCTTTAAATGCAGTATCACTGTGTTCACCACTAAACCTCATCCCCAAGTGCCATAGCCACACACCTTTTGAACTGTTCCAGGGATATTGATTCCACCACTTGCCTGTTTCAATGCCTGACCACCATCTCATTGATGAAATTTTTCCTAATATCCAATCCACTTTGCCTGGTGCAACTTGAAGCCATTTCCTTTTGACTTGTCACTGGTTACCTGTGAGAACTGGCTGATTCCCACCTGGCTACAACACCTTGTCAGGGAGTAATAGAGAGTGAGAAGGCCTCTCCTGAGCCTCCCTTTCTCCAGACAAAGCCACTCTGTTTCCCTCAGCCACTCCTCATAAGATTTGTGCTCTAGATCCTCCAGTCCTCCTCAGGTCTCCCAGCTCCATTTAATTTTTTTCCCTCTCAAAGACTACCTGAGTTCTTTGATGTTTCCTGTATCACATTTTTGAAAGTAGAAGGAAAACAGCCAGTGAAAGATAGGTGTTGCAGGAAAGAGAAGAGCTTTGAGAAGAAGAATGGTGGTGAAAGTAAGAAAACCTCTTCCACAGACAACTCCCACCTTCCAGACCCTGGTCACTATTGCACACAGAATCAGCAACATTTACCTCTTTCCCCACAGGCATGCCGCTTCCAAGCCCAGCTGTGAGGGCCACAACTTTGGCCACAAAAGCTTTGAGGGTGAGATACTCCTTGAGGACCACTCCCCTCATAATGGTCTTGAGCTCTGGGATCCCAGACCCTGAAAACAGCAGCAGAGCCGAGGATGAGCAAAACCCACAGACAAATGGAACAGGGAAAACAAGACAGACAGAAACAGATCTTGCCATGCCTTCTGCCCTCACCAACAGCCTGTGGAGAGACGAAGTGGCAGAAGCTGGCCGCAAAGAGAATGAGGCCAAGTGGGAACGCGACCCACACCGCGTACTGCAGAGGAACGTTCGGGTGCAGCGCTTGGTATGTCCACTTGTAGGCTGTAGACACACAAACAGAGGATTTGTCAGTAACCACAGCTGCTCCTAATGGGCTGGGGGACATCAGAGACTCACACGCTAGCTAAATGTGCCCATGCTAAATCTCCTCCAGAAATGGTACCCCAGTGCTCCTTTTCTAAGTCAAGCCTTATTTTGAGTACGAGTTCCCCAATAAAGAAGGTGTTCTGCAGGAATGGGTAGAAGACTTTATTAATACCTGTGTACAAGTGTGGTATAAAGAGAGATGTGTTACATGTAGCTGTGAGGACAAATCACTGTGCAGTGTCTTCTTTTGGCAGTCTGAGGGTCTTGTATGGGTTCTGAAGGACAATGAAGTGGCCCACCAACCATTCCTTCCTAAAAAACTAGTTAAAAGCTCTGATTGTGATTTCCCTTCTAGAGCAGCAGAATGGAAGTTGTGCCAGCAGCTATTTAAATGGCAATGGTACCATTGCTCAGCCAGGTACAGCTGCAGGAGCTGCTGAGAATCCAAACTGAGCTGCAGCTCCACTGCAACTCTGTCTTTCCTGCCTGAGCTGGCTCCCTACACAGGCTCAGCAGAGGCTGAGGCTTGGCTGGGGAAAAGGAAAAAAACCCCAAAGGACTCAGTTGCAGGGAGTACAAAGGACAGGACCCCTCAGAGCAGATTATAGCAGTCACCTGGAAAATGGGGAAGCTCTGGAGGGAGGAACACTGAGCTGAAGGATGTTGGGAGCTTTGAGGAATTGCAGCAGCCCAGAGGAAAAGGTTGGTACATGTGTGTGCCTGTCAGAACTGGGACAGAGAGGGTAAGGGCAGAGGAACAGTGCAGTTAACAGGATGTGTGCAGTGTGTGTGTGTGTGTGCACATTGAGATGGGGGCTGAATTATCTTGTAGCTTTGTAGCTGGCAAAGGGAGACAGACCACAGGAAACATGCAGGGAAGGAAGATAAGATAGGGAATAGGAGGTCTTTGTGAAAACGGCAAAAAGAGACGGCACTATGTGCCCACATGGCAGAAAAATTCAGGGCACTGTGTAAGTAAAGAATGGAAAGAACAAAAACGAGATGAAAAGCAGAAACAGCATCAGGAGGACATCTAAGAGCCACTTCCCTCTCATCGCCCATGCTCTTAATATTCTTAGGGAGAAAGGAAGGCAGTATAACAGCAAAGGCTGCAGTAGCACTTCCCTATGCTCCTGCCTATTCAAGGGAGCAGAAAGAAAATGCCTTTGACTGATCATAAACATATCCCCTGTTTCTGCCCACTTACTTCCAAATTTTCCCCTGCCATCCCTTTAAAGAACCTCTCCCTAGCTAACTTTTACTCTGTGGCCAGAACTTCAAACTTCCCAAGCAGTGAGGGTAGGGGATGGGACAATGACATTAAAGGAAGAGCAACACTGGTCACCGGGCTTTGTAAAACATTCGTATCATTTGCTGTCTACTTTTTGCAACAGCTGAATGGGACCCACCCTGTACAGTCTTTGCACTGGCATAATCCACTCCCCAGCTCACCAACGCCATGACCAGACCCAAAAGAACCAAGAAAATCCAGTCCTCTCCAAGCTTCTTGGTAACATATTTCTGGATGCGTTTAGCACAGTCTGTGGAGGGAAGAGTGAACCAGAGAAACTGAGTGAACATAGACAAAGCTATGTCTGTCTCTCCTGTGCTGAGAGCTTACTAAAACAAGGATTTATTTGGAGGCTTCATAGGCTTCATGTTGAAGGACTGATACCCATCCCTCTCGCATACAGTTCTGTAAATCTTATGTAGTTTAAAAAACATTAAAAAAATGGGGAGGGTGGGGATGTGCAGGGCACACAGGGTGGAATTTAACATCTTGTACTCTAGCAGCAGAAGTCTGATACCAGGAGGCCCTTTTCATCCCATTGTAGAATTCTGTTGTGGAAAAAATTATTTACTTGGGATTGTTTTTTTATTCCAAACACATATTTTCTCTTTCTAGGATGAAAGCTCACATAGAAAAGGTTTTTCAACCCAATGAGATTCGATTCCTTTTCCTTCCCTCTCTGCTTCTCCCCAGTCATAGTTGCTTAAATCCCATCTCTCTTGCTGGCCTGCCCAGTATCTGGTAATAGGGTAATGAAACATGAATTGTCCCTACCTTGACATTTGGAATAGTGCTCTTCTTTGATCTGTACTTGACTGTCACGTTTCAGGGGTCTTCCATTGTTCCTTTGGGCCTGTTTCTTCAGTAGTTTTGCTGCTTCCTTGTCTGAAATGTTATCTGTTATCTGGTCTGTGTATCGGCCATAAAGCTAGAGGAGCAGAAAACAAGAGGGATCAAAAGGAAAAGGTAAGGCAAATGCTCCTTCACAAATAGCATTAAGGATGACAGTCATACCTACCAACAAACCCAAATGTACCAAGCAGGGAGACTGAGACACAAAAACCCTCAGACAGATGCAGCTCATTTATTTTTTCTTTTTTTTTTCTTTCTAGTTTCCTATTTCCAATCTCTCCAAAACCTTTTTACCTCCTTTTTGGGAGTACAAGATATGATCACAGGATATTAATTATTTTCTGTGTCCTGGGGAAAATAAATGGCTGAGAGATTGAACATTAAGAGGCAGCATTTGAGCATTAAGAGACATACTTCTGGAGGTACAAAAAAAGGTCAGAGTAGTTCACATGAGGCCGCCATCCTCAGGGCTGTCTCATAGATTTCAGCAGCACTGTGAAACGTCTCTGAAGGTTTTGAGAGGCATTACACTCTCAAACAGGCTGCAGGAATGTCCTGCATCTGTTCCTCCTGCTGCCAAGGAATGCTTAGCAGGGCACACAGCCACTGATGGTGCTCGTGGAGGAAAAGAAGCAGCATCATCTCAAAAATATCACAGGCTGCTGCACACCTCCAACCATTATTTACCCAAATCAGCATTTTAAGTCCTCCTGTATCTCAAATTCCTCTGAAATTCCTAATTGCTTAATCGAGACTTTTTCTTCAGATACTAAACTTGAAATGCAGTTGGTTATGTACAATTTACAAGCAGCTACGTGTGCTGACCAAGGACATTTCTTACACGGGCCTACAGTAAACTGGGAAGCTGTGCTGCCTTGTCAGCATCTTTAAGAGGTTTGAAGAGCCCTGACTGTGCCAAGTGTTTGTTTACCAGATTCTCTGAAGAGCAGCTATCCCACCTCACTCTTTCAGGGTATAGGTGAGGAAGGTGTACATTTGAGAAGCAGAGAACAAGCCTCTTCTCCTTGCATGTCCTTCAGTGAATGAGGCTGGGCTTTACTTCAGACCAGGTTACCATTTGATGCACTTCCCACCTTAGCAAAGCGACCCTTTGCTCCCTCCCCAGCACAACATCTGATTCTCTGAGATTTTCTGAGTGGCAGGAGGAGAATGAGCCATGTTTTCATCAGCAAAATCAGATGCTTAAGCTGGACAATGACAGTACATATGACAGAGATAAAGCACTGCCACACACTTAGAAGACATTTTTATTTGACAGTTCCTGCCTCCCCCTTTCAAGGTAACAAAAGAGATGTTCCTGTTCCCTTGAGATAAAATAGATACAGAGGTTCACAGAAAGATTTATACTGGAAGGCACCTCTGGAGGTTTCTAGTCCAAGCCTCTGCCCACAGGCTGCAAACTCCAAAGCCAGGTAAGCCAGGTTGGGCTGCTCAAGACCTTACCCAGGCAACCCCTAAACATCTCCAGGAGTAGAAATTACCCAGCTTCTCTGAGCACCTGTTTCAGTTAATATTTCAACATAACAAATAAGACCGAAGGTCCTAAGTATTTTATTTATTTGTACATATTACTCAAGAGACACTTGAACGATGTGCCATAACTCCCTCTGGAAATCCTAGTGGATTTTTTTTTCCTTACAGAACCCATATCTATGCTTTTAAAAATCATCCTGTTCTAAAGATGGCTTATCTTCATCTGAACAGCTGAAAGTATTCTTCCGTTCATCACTGTATTGGAGGCTACACAAATGTAATGCAATTATTAACCACATGATTACCAACACCTTCTAAGTAAATTAAGCAGATTCTTTGCAGGGAATAATGGCTAATGACCCTCTTAAAACAGACAGGACAGTAAAACATCAGGCTGAAACATTTAATCTACAATGCACTCCTACCGAGCAAACTGCTCCATTTTTCTTTCACCATGTCTTTCAGACAGAAATGCTAAATACTAGCAGATTTTAGACAAATGCATCTTCACATCACTTCAGCCAGTGTTTCATTGTTGCTAAATGGTCACGAGGGATGGGTTTATGTCAAACACAACTTAAAGCCATGTCAAGTATGAGATTCAAATTAGAATTCCATCTGCCAGATAGAACATCGTGACAGTATAATAGCATGAATACTGAAAGTCCTCATATGGTATCTAGTTCACTGCTTCTGCCTGGATATAAAATGGTGCACTCAGGATATGGGATAAAAAGCAGTTAGTCCACCAGCATAAAAAAGAAGTTGGTGTCCTGGAAAACCAGGTAGTCTCAACACATTTAAGGAATGCTTCCCACATGTGCTTTGCTTCTTCAGCATTCTGGAAGTATCTAAAATGGCAGGAGATTGTAGGACAGAGAAAGAATCCAGAAATCAGAGGATGACCTTACAGGAAAATTGGGTTAGGCAAGAAATATCCATTCCACTAGAAGATGTAGAACTAAAAATATAACACAGTACGACTCTGACTGTTCCTTCTTCTGTTGCTCCCTCTCCAACACAAGGAACACAGGGTTTCTGAGCACCAGAAAAAATGAAGACAATTTCATAAGTTCTCAATTACTGCCTAAGGTTTGAAAAGGTATTATCATGCCTATTTGGCTAAATGCTGAGAGAGGCCACCAAAATGGTGCAAAAATAGCTAAGTTATAAATATCACTCTGGAAATATGGAAGGAACATAAACCACCCTTCCATCCCCCTAAAAAATGACCCAAAAAACACAGACAAAGAAAACCAAACCCCAACCAAACCATCCAGGGAGAAAGCACAACCAAGTTTATCTTGATGATGAAGCACTTACCAAAGATCATATGCAAATGATCTTTGGTCTTTCCAAAAACTGGGGAAATGTCATTGTTTGAGTAACAAAGGAAAAGCTGCACAGAATCTCAGGGGGAAAAATACATCACAGTCTCAAGACTTTTCTGGGAGCTATTTTCTGAGGGGTCAGCACTGTATGAAACTGCCCTCCTCCCACAGTCCAAAGCCCAAGCTATTTCCTGTGCCATTCAGACTGAACAATACATTCCCCACAGAATACTCCAGTCTCAAAATCCCTTTCTCCAGCTCTGCCAGTGCATCCTGTTTATCATCTGCTGCTGTCAGCCATTGAGGCAGCCTTAGCCTGCCTTGCTCCTGCCTTGCAGCCATCTTGCTATTCCTAAAATTATCTTCCTTAGGTGTTTTTTTTTTCCTGATGCATCACCAAAGAGAAGCCATACCTGACCTCAAAGATGAAACCTCCCCAAGTGCACCACATAGGTAAATTTAAATGTCAGTAAAAAATCTCAGTCAACTGCTTAGACACAGACCCAATGAGGCACATGTAAGGGACAGGGGCCAGCAGCAAAGTTATAGTTGTTCCTGAAGAAAAGGTGGCAAAGGGGAAATCTAACAGCTATGCCACTACCTAAAGGGAGAGAGGGGTTGGAGGGAAACATCAGTGCAAGATGTCTCAGAGGGGCACAGTGATGGACAAAAGGGAAAAAACACAGCTTGCAAGAAAGGAAAGCCCATGCAAAGGAACATGTTCCCATCCAGCCCTTCTTGAGGGTAGTTCAGCACAGGAGCAGGTGCCCAGCGAGGCTGGGGAATCTTCAGGCTTGCAGATGTTCAGCACATGCGTGGAAAAGGCTCTGGACAATGTGACCTACCTTTGGAGTCAGCTCTGCTGTGAGTAGGGGCTTAGGCTGGAGTTCTCCAGAGGCCCTCCCACCTACCTCTCTCTGTGAGCCTGTTATTCTGTATTACTGCACTGCCTGATTTCATATTGAACATCCCTCCCACTACACGCATCTGTGTATTGCTGCGTGAGCTCCCTGCCAGGAACACCCTTTCTATAGTCACAAATAACACAGCTTTTAAATACTTCACCGGCTGTAACTGCTTTCTCATGCAGAAATAAAACAATACAAAATCCTACAATGTAGGATAATGTATATTTTTATCAAGGTATATTACATCATCTGACATATATCTACTATCTGTAATTTTAATTGTCAAAAAGATATAATTATAATAATTATTATTATTATTATTGTTATCCTCATACTCTTATGTCATTATCTATTAACCACTACATGTTTTTTGACTATCAATTATCTGAAGGTCCAAGGCAAAAGACCAAGATTTCACTATTCTAGGGCACGTGTAAACCAAGCCAAATCAGGTGTACAACAGAAGGCAACAGCTAGCAAAGAAAAGAGCACAGAATCAAAATCTCTGTCAAATGTTTTTTCACATGACAGTGGGAAAAGAAATCTTAATGATTACTTTGTGTGGAACTGGATGAAAACATGTGCAATGGGTTGTTTTTCATGCTAATTACATGATAATAAGTGTCCATGTTTTTACAAAGTATGTGTGTATATTTATAATTTATCTGCATGTGCATGAACGACCAGTAACACATACACATCCACAGCAAGCCTGGCTTAGCCAGAATATGTTTGCATGCAAAGTTCCATGATAAATGGACATGCACGCATGCATGGCTGGAGAGTGTACATGACTGCTTATATAAAATATTTCTAGGACATATTTTTCAGTAAGCGATAAATACAACTGTCTGTTTTGTAGACTGCAAATTGCCTTCACAAATGCATGCTTGCTTGGGGATGTTTCTGCCTGAAGATATGCATGGGAATGGGCTTGATGGCCTTCTTGTTTGTACGTGAGATCATCTCTCTACATGCACTGAGCATCACACCTCTGGAACTGAGCTCAGAGACATTCTGGTGTCAGGGAACAAGAGCACAGGGCTGATGGTATTACCTCATCTCTGCCTACTGGAGAGTGGTTTTAGGTGTGTGGGACTTGCAAATCTGCTGGATATGTGTGAACTGGGATGTTTCTGTGCAGGGATGTGCTTTGCTGGAGAAAGGACTCGTGCCTCGCAGCTCCCCACACCCCAGCTCAATATTGGTTCATGGTACACACACAAACGTGTGTTTCCTACACCCACCTCAGCTCTCCAGCCCTATTTGCACGCCATGGGGCAGGTGTGACCCCAGTGGAGCTCAGCCCCAGGTGGGCACACACACCTCTCCACCCCATCCTACCTCCCATGCTCTCCCTCTTTGCGTGGCTGCTGCAGCCAAAGCACTGCCTTGCCTTAGTGTAGATAAAGTCTAAACTGCTCCTGTCAGGTCTCTGCCCATATGGGCTGCTGCTCTCAAATAAGCCAGTGGGGGGGTTTTGGAAGACCTTAGTGCAGGAGACATGCAAAATCTCAGATGTAGGCAGTTTCAGAAGAGAAATCCCTGAATATGGCCATGGAAGTGATCCTCTGATCTTTGGAAGCGATTCTCTGATCTTTGGCAATGTGGTATGACTATCCTCTCTGGGATACTTATCTACTGGAAGAGATTTTCTTGGTGGCAAATGTGCCTGTTTTCCTATCACTAAATCACATAAGTCTTCAGGAGACAATTAATGCAATCTCCTTCATTCCCCAATCATTCACCATCCATGTAAGAGGATTTGTATTCATTTAAGGAGAAACATCCGCTTTATGAATTTCACATTCATATGTTCTCTTCCTCATAATTTGGTTTGGTTCTTCATTACACTGAAGCTCTCTTAGATCAGCTTAATCAGAACAGAGTGGTAGGAAATAAGACACCAGAACTCTGCTGTAAAGCCTCCCCTTTGCAGGAGGCTGTCCCAAAATAAGAGGTGAGGGAGATACAGAGCATAATGGAACAAAAAGCCATAACCAGAGTACATCTATATGCCAGACATTCTTCTGAACCCATGCTTGTACAAACCTGAGAAAGGGTCAGGTCAAACTAAGGGTTAGAAAACCCCTCACAGCTCCACTAAGAGTTATCAAAAATACCAATATATATGTATGGGTGTACGACCATGAAGGGCTTTATGAGAAAAGTCACAAGAGAGTTTTACTTCATCTACACAGCTGTGCAGATAGACACCCATCTGTATAAATCACTGTTCTCTTTGGTTTCACCCATTCTTGTGTTTTACTTAATAACACTGTGCAGCTGAAGGCATCTGCAGCTTCTCTTTGCAGTTACAAACACATTCATGCTCTGGTTAATTTTCCCCATCCCAGCTTGCCCATCCCAAGCCTCGTTGCATCCATGGCATGTGACAATAACCTCTGACTTGGCAGGATCCTTGGTGTAAGTACAGCCACAAACGTCAAAGCCTGCCCTGGTGTCAGCAAGCGAAGGGAGAGCTGGTGGGACTGGGAATGGACAGGGATGTGTGCTCTGCCAGCACCATTCTGAGAGCCCCAGAGCCTGTGTGATCCCAGGGACACCTGTGCTGCCACAAACATCCCGTTGTCCAGCCCTACCTGTGGGTAGCTGAGGGAGTTCTCCGGGGAGTGCAGGTCGTCCCCTGTGGCCCCGGCCTCGTGTCCTGCCTCCACAGGTATCCCGTAACGGGTGCATTTCTCATAGCAGACATAGTCGTACTGTGGTGTGCCCCCCCACAAAGCTGGCTTTGAGCTGGGCTCCTGCATCTTGTTCTCTGAGCTCTCCATTGCTCCACTCCTCCTCGCGCTCATCCGTAACTGAGCTGCTGCTCTGGGCCTTACCTAGAACCACCTCATGTTCTGGCAGAGAGCACGGCCTCCGCATTCTCTGCTGATCCTTCCTTTCTCTCTCTCCTCAGGCCACTCCAACTTGTCCTGCTCCTGCACTCTCTTTCTCCCTGCCCCTCCTCCTCCTCCTTGTGCCTCTCTCACTTTCATCCCTTCCTGCCCAAAGGGTTCAACTATATTTATAGCAACCTTCCTCTGCCACATGATTCCCCAGTGCCGTGTCTGATCTCAGCAAAAGGCAATGACTCTGCCGGGATTGAATATCAGGTGTGAGCAAGAGGGGAACTCCTGAAGGAGAGGGACGGGGCAGGGCGAAGGAGGTGGTGTGATAGACAGAGCTATAAAGCATAGAGACAGAAAGCAGACAGGAGGAAGCAGAAATTATTATCCAGGATATCTCTTCTTTCACATCTCCCCATCCCATGCACTCCCTGTTTGCAAAGAGAACAAAGGTCAGTGGATTTCCTCATTTTCTTCCCATATACCAGGCGCCCTAAAGACTGAGCAACAATCAGAAGGATGCCAGCAACTATGGTGAAGTAGAACGAGATGGGTGTTCACTCAGTGTCCCAAGACAATTTTTCTAAGTCCACAGTTCCCAGAAGCAAGCCCTAATGGAGAAGTCAGGCATCCCTGTAAACTGATGAACATTACAGTCTAATCCCAGCCTTCCCAGGTGCTTTTATCAGGAATACTTTGCACCTCAAAGCACATCACCAAACTGCTCTGTGAGTACTCTGTGAGTAGGTTTATGCAGAAATTTAATTCTTCTTGATGCTCACTTTTTCACAGACTAGAGTATTCAACAGCTTCTCCTCTCCACTCTGCCACTTCTGCTTGCCTCCTTGCTCAACAGCCAGGGAAAGCTCAGCCAATGCCAGTGAGCTACGAGCCAGCAGTAGGAATGGGAAGCATGTTACAGCAGCTTGGCCTGGAGACACCTCCCAGCCCTGTCAGTATGCTGCCTGTAACCATATTTCTTCTCAGGGCTTTTTATTAAGGACGAGCAGAGAGCTCAAGAACCCAGAAACTGTATAGAAGAAAAAAAGACCTCACATGCCAAGCTACTCATACTGAGTAAGAGATTTTCAGGGGTGGAGAGAAGGGCAAAACACCCTTTTTGGGCCCAGAACAGTGATCTCATTATTTCATTTTGCAGATTCCTGTATAACATTTCTTCTTTTGCTTTTTTTTTAGTCTGCATGGTCCTCGAGAGTAAGGTAGGAAGAAAGTCTCCAAGAAGAAGATACGCTTAATTTCTTGGACAAACCTCTCTCTCCATGTTCCTGCTAAGATATGGATGTCCATTAGCAGTAATATCCATGTGGATAAGGTTAGTGTGTACAGCCTACAACTGGTATCAGGCCAGGCAAGCACTGAATATTTACAAAAGCAATACCAGCACTGCCCCAAAATTTATAGGCTCTCCTGTTTCAGTCTCACCAGCACTCACTGTACTGTAAACAAGCACTATTTTCTGGAGGAAGACTGTGCCTCATAGGTAGGATAAAACTTGAAATGAATCACCTTAAAGAAGAGTTTCTAAGTGATAGTGTCTAGGCAATCAGAGAAAAACTTTTGGTTACCCTCAGAGGTTACCAAAAGGCATTAATTGCTCCCAACTTATTGAGATGCTTTTGGAAGACTATTGTCATTTTGGCTTACATAAAAAATGGTGCATAGCACATACTATACGGTGTATAAAAGATAAAAAACTCCAAAATATAAGGTACATTATGTATAGGAAGCTTAAAAACTGAACACAGTACAGCCTAGCAAACATAAAAGCTGCAATACAGCACGAGATCTTCAGTCAGTATTATATGTACTGAGGTACAACACTCATCATAGCCACTGCAGAAAACTAATGAGAATCTTTAGCTGAAAGAGCACTCTTCTGGCTCTTGTTTTTCAAGAGGCACAAGAATGTCACATTAGAAATTGCTGCAGTATAAAAACGAACCCTCTACTGCCATCTAATCAAACCCCACTGTCTGCCTTGCATGATAGTGTTCCAAAGAATTTAGATGGGAAATAATGATATAAAAATGTCTCAAATACAATGGCTCTACCCTGAAAGGCGTTTTCCAAGAGCTGTCCCTCTCAGCTCCCAAACTGGCCCCAGCCTCACTCATCAATAAAAGCATGAAGGACCCCGAGGCCAACCAGGTGACTTCCAGATGCTACTTAAACTAGAGACCTTTACTATCCTCATCAGGAAGACATCTTGTAACCCCCCTGAGCCCTCACTCATGTTTCCCACAGTGCAATTCATCTCACCCAGTGCATGGCAGTGCTGCAACGATGCAGCTGATCCTGAACAATCACTGTGTGCATGGTGGTACCTGTGCACTAGGAAAGACCTAGCTCATCTGCACCTAAGGACCTCATATTCAACAAATTCCCACTTCTTATCAAACATTATTTCTGCCTCTAGTCTCTGTACCGATATTGTCTAACAAGGAAACAACTGAGAGCTGAAATTCATCATTTTAGTGCATGACAAAATATACACAATCTGTAGAGATACTGGATTTATGTCGCAATATTTCCTGTGTCCTGAACACTAATTTTACCGTGCTACTGAGCTTATAAATCAACTATCTCCCTCTTTTCCCTAGGAGGTGAAAGTGCTTTGTCAGCACTCTGGAAATTATTAACAATCCTTGCTGTTTCACAAGGTACCAGTAATCTCTGTCGGAGCCTCCAGCCTCACTGAAGCCACCCTAGTTAAATCCAAAGCAGGTACTCTCAACTTGTATTTGCTCTGAAGTCTGCTGCTTCTATTTCACACTCTCAGAAGAACTCGTAGACCTGACAGCTCGTCCACTTTTTCCAGCTGGCGAAGACGACCTAATGAAAAGTAAAGTTCTGGCTTTATTCATGATCTTTTCTATGTTTTCAGATATAAACATAAACACAGAACACAGAGAATACCCTGAAAAAAAATCTGCCTTTCTGCACTGCTTCTGCCCAGCAACTACTGTCAAGTCTTCCCTATCACTCTTCCTGTAACCTCCTGCCACAGCTCTTCTTTCTATATTTTTTTATTGCCTCTCTGTCTTGCTTTCTGTTTCCCAGGCCTTGCTCTGCACTTACACCAGAACTCACCAGTGGAGTACTGCTGTTACTTCAGAGGTTACCAGCAGACTCAGGAGAATAGCACAGAGCTGGAGGAAGACGTAAAAATAAGAGGAAGGCCAAAACTGTCTTCCACCAGCCGCAAACACGGATGACCCATACACATGGCTTGACTCCTCAGGTACACCTAAGCCTTTTCAAAAGGCTCACAAAAGTTTCTAGACTTCCCTATGGCATGCAAGAGGAAAGTTACACAACCTGCTCATACACCTTTTTTTGCCCTTTGCATATTACAGGCCCGAGTGGGACTCCAAAGCGTGTTTCAAGAAGGACATGTTTGTGATAGATGAAAATGCAGCTACAGTTCAAATTAGGGTGTTGTGACAATACAGGAAAGAATAGAAGCTGGAAGAACTTCTCATCAACCAAGATGGATCTCTTGTCCAGTCAGGCTTCTATTTTTCTCCCTCCACTTCTCGGTTTTCTCTCAGGTCTCTCTTTCTCTGGATTTATTTATTTCTCCTGAATGCTTTTCAGGATGCAGAAATATGATTCCTAGCCTTCTCATCCTACTGCCTCGATAGTGAAAGCTCTGAGAGGCTGGTGGGGAGGGGGGTAAGGATTACTAAAGACTGATGCTTATTCTAGGGTCTAGTCCCACGAGATTTATAACCTGAAACCAAGTGCTATTTACAAACAGTAACAATCTTAATGTTCCCTACGCCCTGCCCACACAATTATCATCAGACATCATACTTACTCCTGAGACTTCTGTTTATGCCGGAGTTGTCTTGTTTTGTTTTGTTTTGTTCTGTAGCAGGTTAATCCTTAAAGATCTAGATCACTTAATGACCTCACTGTCCACAAACCTGACAGCCTCCCAGCAGACTGCAGCCTCCTCTGGAGCTAAACACCACATCAACTTCTCAGCTGCCACCAACGCTGCATACACAGACATTATAGCAGAGGGTGATGCAGAGCTCTCTGCCACCCAGAGTGGGTGCCATTCCAGGAGTGAAATTTGCTGAGGCAGGGTTGTTGTTACTTAGAACCCTGTATGCAGGATAGAGAACCAGTCGTTTAAGAACAAAGCAAAAATAATATTCTGTGCTTGAGAAAGCCCAGCCCAAGAGGTCCATAAGTCTGTAAAGAAGAGAATATAAAAGATAGTCAACAGTGCAAAAGAAACTGCAAAGATGAAAAGGAGAGTTTTAAAGGAGGAAGAGAAGGGTGACAAAAGGATGACTACTTAACACTAACAGTCCCTCTAAGAGAGAAACTGTGAGAGGCAATAAGAGACAAAGCACTGAAGGGCATGAGGGTATGAGAATCTGGACAGGAAGAAGATACAGCAAGCATATTTTGCTTCAAGCAATACTTTTAGATGGAGGAAAAAGAGTGAAAAGGCAGGAAAAAGAGTGAAAAGGCAGGAAAAAGACTTCAGTAGATGTCAGATAAGGCAACAATTTCTAGATGAGAACAAAGCTCTTGACTGGGACACTTTATTAGACAGGATACCTATGGAGGCTTCAAAGAGCTACAGGAGGCAATTAGAGCTTTGGGAGAGAAAGAATGCTGTGAAAAAGGCTAGGACAAGGGAGGGAGACTGAGAGAAAAGACAGCTTTTATAGTAAAAGAAAGAAATAGATCATGGACTGAGGCTTGAACAGCAGCAAAAGATAGAAATTTAAGCTTTGCAGGGACACATAGTAAGCCAGGCTGGATACGGAGAGACAATGACAGAGAACTCTTAGAGGACACTTGAAAGAAGGGTTGAGTTCACAGAAAAAAGTAAAAAGAAAAAGACCAGGAAGTTTAAGTGCTTTCATCATGGAGAAATAACAAGGTAATATGATTATATTCAAGTGGACATGTACTGACTAATACTAGACTGAGTAGAGCAGAATTGACAGAAGCAGGGCAGATTTTGAGAATCATCAGCTTTTGATAACTCAAGAAGAAACAGGCAGAAGGGGGAAAAAAATCTCACAGCTGCCATCAGATAAATACTTACAGGAACACATGGACATGAAGGAGCCATTGAAGTAAATGTTGGAATAGAGGAATTTGGAAGGCAACTTGAAAAGATCAGGATAGGGTAGGATGGCAGTGCAGTATGACATGATATGACAATATGATATGCCATGACTTGGCAAAAACCAGTTGAGCTTTAAAGGGGCAAGGTTATGTCCCAGTTCCAGAAACAACCCAGCTGTGACAGTCTGCACAGAGCACCATGACCTTGTCAATGATGCCATCTAAGGTAGATAACTTGTTAACTCAAGGTTATCTTGTCCTGCATCACAGTGTGCTCACAGGCTGAAACTGAGAGCAAAAAGAACAAGCAGAGAGACTTAAACAAACCCAGCAACAAGAGCAAGACACAGAAAATCAGATGAAAGAGAAGACAGCAAAATTAGGTTTTATAAATGGATCTGAACCCATTCAGAACTTTAAAGTGAATCTGACTGTCCTGGTGAGCTCTCAGGTAAAGACCATCAGGTTTCAAAACTGAAAACAGATCAGACTTTAGTAGAATAAAAATAAGATTATTTGATTATTTTAAATAGCGAAAACTTCAAGCATGGAAGTCAGAAAGCACAGAAATAAATATATAGTCTATACACAACTCTCCCTCACCCACTGTGACCTTGGTTGCAATTAAGTTGATGACCTGAGCTGCTAAAATTTTGTGCTTACACTCTATTGCCTAGGAGATTGTTTCCATATCTCTACAGCTTGGATGCCTCCTCCCTTACAGCTGCCCCCTTCTTAAATTGCAGCCCTCAATTCCCTTGGTGATTCTCTACCCTACAGCACCCCTTAGCTTCTATTAAATAATTTCTTCTTTTCATCTGCCGAAATGCTTTCCAAACGAAGAAGCATATTACTAGTGAGGTAGAAGAGTGAATGTCTTGTCTTAGGATAAACCAAGAACAAATCAAATAGGCACAGTCTGTACATAAGAAAAAAGAAGCCAAAATAACATTTGTACACACCAAAAGAAGAAAAAAAGTAATTACAAAAAAGCAATATTAAGCTGCTGAGAAAGAGAAAACTTTTACAATTGGATTGTGCATCCAAATGCAGCTCAAGTCAGTGAGAACTAGCAAACACTCAATTAACTGATTGAAACAGATTCAGTGGAATTCTTATTTTCCAGGAGAATACTTTTGCATCACAAACATTCTCTGATGTAGTCAGCTTGAAGACATTTTTTAGCAGAAAGGACCAAGGAACATCTAGGAAATAAAGACTTATCTCTAATGATCAAAACTTATTACAGATACCTCTAAGCTAGTGAATTTGTTATTCCAGCACAGAGAATCTGCAGCTTGTGCCTTTCTTCCCCTTCTCCCTGTAGACTGCTTGTTGCACAGGTAAAATGAATAATTGCTCATTAGATCTGTCAGTCATGCCAAGACACACAGCCTGACTGACACCACAAGGGTGGAAAGAAAGGGTGCATAGTGATGAGCTGTGCAGAGCTGGCCTGCCACAGGCTCCTGGGCTTGAATTGAATTTGGCTAATTTCAAGTGGAGAATGAAGATTCTTATGTGAAATGTGGCCAGCTGTGAAGATGTGTGGTCATAGCTGAAAGGTTTAGAAGGAGCAACTGGCTTGTGAAGGGAAGTTTTGTGGGAAAGTTTCAAGAACATGTTTGTGGTGTGCATGAGCTGAGGCTGGTCAAGAAGAAGGAGCCAAGAGTATGAACAGAGTATCTCCAAGAGGTCATGTCTAGGATTAGAGGCATGCAAGAAAAATTATTTCATTTTCCTGATATATGTTCCACTTTCAAGTGCCTTAAATTAATTTTGCTGAAGCCCTACGATCTATAGACCTCCATGAGAGTGATCACATGACCTAATTTAAGGCGCTTGAGGAGCAGATTGGTTGAAAAGACAGTTCTAATTTTTTTTATTTACTGGAACTAGTGATGAAGAAGTTTGATGCAAGGAAAAAAAATAATTTTCAGCCAGCTCAGCTCTCCATTCCTGCTGATGCATGTGAATGTCAGTAAAGAAGGAATCAGGAGCACACCTAGAAATAAGGAGACTGTCTTTTCTGATTGCAACAGAGCCCTAATCCAAAATTTTCCCAGTAACACTTGGCTCTTGCTTATATTTCAGACTCTTGACATGGTTAGAGCAAATGCTATGAACTACTTACATGAACCATGGTTGCTAAGTACTAGTTGTTGGCAGCACTGGTTTGTCCTGTGCCCTCTCAGATAACTGAGATACAGGATGTCAATAGAAGTGTTGTAGCACAGATGTGTTATCACTACCCTGAAGATTTTTTTTTTCATACCTTATTTACTAGGACAGTTGTAAATCCTGCAAAGTTCTGACTAAGCTTCCTCTTTTCCTTCTCCTTCCCCCATCTAAATGCAGATACCCATACAAAAACACCTAACCCTCCAGCATAGCAGGGGTCATGCCTGTTTTCCATAAAACAATCCCTGGTGGTAATATGAGATAAAGACTAAGGTAAACAGAGGGAAGATAGTGTTTCTCTTGGCAGCCTGAATAAAAAATCCATCACAAATGAGGGCAAAGAAATTCCCCTGCAGCAATAACCTTTGCTGTTATCACTGGCTGCTGACACAAGGATGATAGCGAGAGTCAGCATGACATTCCCTGGACTCCCTCCCTCTTCCATGCTTTGACTTGTAGGAAGGTGCTGGGGGAAGGGAATAAGAGCTGCATCAAGCACATGCATCCAGGGTGAAGTACTGGGCCACTCTTCGGCGTGAAGGCTGCAAAAAGTCTTTCCTGTGTCAAGGTTTTTAAACTACAGCTGCTGCACACCTATTAGCAAGAGCCAATTTAGATTGCCACAAGAGGAGAAACGGTACAAGAAGTACAGCAGGGCCATGAGGGAGTACAATCTCCAGATGTCAAAGAGACAGGTAGCTTTGTATATTAAGCCCAGGACAAGATAAATCAGCAGAAGAAATTGCAGGAAGTTTCCCATAAATGGCATTGTGTCCCAGGGCTGATATTTAATGTCCATGCCATCTAAAAATATTAAACCTGGAACAGGAGTCGAGGAACGGGCAGTAAGCTGGCACTGGAAACTATTGACCAAGGTCAGGAGTGGTGGAGAGGTAATGGGCCAATGAAGAAGAAGGTGCTGAGAATATTGGAATATTGCAAATTATTCTGACTTTCACTTACGCTGGGAGCTGAAATTAGCTACTAAACTCAGGCTGTTTAGGAGAAAGTAGAGACTTTTGGATTTTGTGTTTGCTCAAGACCATTTCTCACAGTCTTGCTCTTGCATTATTAGGTGTACAGAAGCAGCAACAACACCTAAGAGTACTTGTGGTGTCTTGTTCAAGCGCTGCCCTTGGTTGGGGTTGTATATCAACTTTTTCCTGTCTATATCAGAGCCAGATTCTATTACACACTATGTTTATAGCATATTTTGAAAGGAATGAGTCAGTAAACAAAAAACAAAAAGTAGAGATGGACTTTGTGAAATGTTTCAAATCCCACTTGCTCTGCTGGGTTTTCTTGCATCAGGGAGGAGAGTTGTTGCTCTCTGGCAGGTGCACAAATGCTAGGGACATTTATTTAGGAGGAGAAGGACAGAAATTCACTAGACCACTGGTTTTTGGGCACCATAAGGACCATGAGCTAGCACAAGTCTGCAGGCTCCTCAGCCCCATCATGCTGACAGACAAGCTATGCCACTTGCTGAACACTCACTGCTCTGGGAAGAAGATACATCTGATCCTCGCCATGGCAGCTTTAAACCTCAACTTCATCAAAGAGGAAAGGGATGCAGAGGGTATTGCTGGGGTGCTTCCCTGCACCACAGGGACCACAGAACTTGCTGGTAGAAAGCACAGCTGGTACCAGTGGCACCACCACTGCCAGCCAACAGGTTCCTAACTCCCCTTCCTTCTCCCTCCAAATAAAACTGCTCCAAAAGCCATCATTAAATCCCATGGGATGGAGGTGAGGTCTCTGTAGGGGCAGGGTATTCTCCTTGCTTTGGGCAGGAGGGTTGTCCATCATCTTGCTGCAGGAGATCTTCACCAATCTAACTGTACTTTGTGGAAGGACCACTAGAACAGACATGTCTGTCTACACAATTTCACATTGAGTTTTGGCACATTGATCATTACAGTCCTGTCCTCTCTTGACCTATAGTCTTGTATGCTGGGGAACATGATCAATGGCTTGAATCAGCTGCTGAGCATTCAGATCTGCTTAGGAATGCATTAATGTCTTTAATATCTGTGTTCTGATACCAGGTCTGAAATGTCATTTTATCAAGATGCCTTCCTCTGCAGACCACAGTCCGTACACAGGAGGGTCTGGACACAGATTTGAATTTTTCTTACAGAGCTGCATTGGAAATAAGAGGCAGATATCACTGAGAAGGCAGGATGTCAGCACTCCCTAAAGGATTCCTAGTACACCCTCCAACCAGACAATAAGCATATCACCTGCATCCTGGCAGGGGACAGCATTCATGTTAAGGATCTGAAGCAGACTAAAGAAGGACTGAAGCCTTTTTTTGTGGATCTGTACTCTTTAGATACCAATCTGGTGTCCTTCAGTAACTTTCATGTCTTCTGGAAGTGTTTCACTTTTTGAAACACTTCTCTTAACAGATTAAAAAGCTTCTTTTGTTTTTATGTGGTTTTCCATTTGACCCTCGTTGCTTCCATGGGGTTATTGACTCCAAGTGCATTGTGGTCACCATGATGTAGTGGTTTCAGCTAAGAAGCTGAATCGTTTAGTATGGTATATCAGGTTCAGCTGAAATGCTGTTATGGAGTCAGTTGTGTCAGTCCTCCATATTCTGTAGAAAAACATCATCAGCTGATGATTGTTCATTCTCTTTAGAGAAGATCCATATACTACAGAACCAAACACACTGATCTGGAAAAGTGGAAATAAGAAGAGAGAAGCCTATACATATAAAGAGTTAGGTTGGAAGCGGAAACCATTAGAAGTTCTGAGAGTGAAAAATCTTTGCAAAAGGACTTGGAAAGGGTGTTCCAGAATATTTTAGCATATTCTGTTAATCCACTACACTATTATTATTTCCTGTAGATATTCTGACTCTTTCTGAGGGCTTGCATTGAGGGGCTGCCTGTCAGGGTGGAGCAAGATGCTGTACCTGAGCTCTGCATAGAAAAGGCTGCCTGTCACACTGTGCACCTGCTTAATCAAAAGCCAGTGATTCATCAGGCCCTGACTTCTAAGTCTCCCTTATTCCACATTTCCAAAGTGTCAAGTCTAGTCTTTTGTTTTTTGGTATGAGGCAGTTATAAGGAAAAAAAAAAAAAGAACTTTTCTAGGGTCATGGCATAAGAGTAGTTGGCACTGCTTTTGAAATATAGCTGGGTTAAAGAAGAGAGCACACAGAAAGTCAAGATTTTTCAGTGTTGGCCTGAACTGTTACAGCTGTCCCAAAACTATGAGTGGCATAAAGAAAGGATGGTCATATTCCTTTCCTTGTACCAGCTCTGGTATCTCTGTCTGAGGTAAACATCATTGTCAAAGGTAAACTGATGGAAAACACCCGTGTCTTCATGCAGGTAACTGCTCAGAGTCGTGGTCTGAGTGAGTTCACCACAGGTCAGGGAAGCAGCGTTTAAGAACAAAGCTGTTCATGTGGCCATCAATAGATCATGCCAGCCACAATGTACATCCTCACATGCAGCACTAAAATACATGTGTAGGCAAGAGAACTTTGCTTAGCCCTTTCTTCATCTTCCCAAGAGTAAGTCTTCCACATACCTTTGGGATAAAGTTCCTACACCAGGCTGACTGTTTGTTCTGTCACTACCCTGTTGCATAGCTGCCCTGTGTTTAATCCTGCTTTTGCCTTTACCATTCCTGGAAAGCTTAGGTGGACCTGCAGCTTTTTCGCCCTTTGAGCCTGGAGCATTATGGACTTCAAACTAATGGAAATGAGGTTTCCAACATGCCCTACTTCTATATGGAATTGGAACTAAAAGCAGGCTGCCCTCAGTACCATGTCCCCTGCAGCTGATAACAAACTTGATGCCAAGCAGAATTAATCTCAAATTCCTCTCTGGTCTGGATAAGGACTCCCAGGCTGCTAGTAAGTTATTAGGAGGAATAAAACCTGAGAGACTGAAGAATTGTACAGGGCTTTAACAGGATGATTGAACAATAAAATTACAGATGAAAAGTCACAATAAATCTGAAGTGATTAAGGAAGAACAGACATTCTAGCTTTGCACAAACAAGAACGGTTCAACTATGTAAGCTCTTGATATATAAGAATAAAATATTAGGGTTATGCAGAATGATCATAATGACCTCTTTAGCATTTATTTAGAACTATGGTTAAGAAGTAGGAAAATAATACCTAATTAAATATGACATACAAGTACATCTGGGTAATGTTTGCTTTCTGTTTTCCCCAGTCTCAAAAAGAATATAGTAGAACTGGGATAGTTTCAGAGGATGGTCAAATTATGGAATAGCTGCTATATGAGGAACAGTTAAGTGGGCAGGAACCTCCAAGGCTGGGAAGGACAATAAGGTCTGGAAAAGATTGAGCAGTATGAAGAAAATTAACTGAGAAGGTTAATTTGGCTGTACCTCAGGAGGTAGGGTCTTCCTCTTTTGAAGTCACAACTCCTTGGAATTTAGATGCAGGCAAACAGTTTTAATTTGCTTTTATGTAATAGAAGTAAATGACAGGTTTGTGTGAGTCATTCAACAAGGGTAGATAAGAGAGTTCATTACAGACAAGAAATTAAAAATACATTCTGTGCCATATTTAGAAGACTATGATCTCGTAGACTAGTAGGTAATTTGCACTGCTGTTCCTCTGAGTACTTTAGTTAATTACCAAATTACAGAATATTTGAGCTTTGGATGGGATACCTGCTGTCTTGTCCAATACCATGTTCAAGCAGTGTCAGCAGGAGAAAGTTGCCTTAGGCTGTGTCCAGACAGTTTTTGGATGTCTCCAAGGATGCAACATCACTCCAGGTAAACCTGAGGCAGTGCTCAGTCATGCAAAGGCCTCTTTATTTATGTTCAGACAGAAATTCCTGTGTTCCAGCTTACGCCCATTCCATCTTGTCCTGTGACTGGGCTCTGCTGAGAAGAGAACGGCTTCACCATCTTCAGTTTTCCATCAGATAATAAGATCTACCCTGAGCCTTGGCTGAATAATCCTAGCTCTTTCAGCCTTTCCTCAGATGTGAGATGCTCCTGTCCTGTCACATCTTTGTGGCCTTCTGCAGAGCTCTCTCTAGCAGCTCCCTCCACAGGTTTTATGAGCTGAGGAGCTCAGACCTGGATGCAGGCTTAGCTCATCACAGCTAAGCAGAAGGATGTGCTGCTGATCACAGCCTTTGGAGCCCTGCAGCTCAGCCAGCATTCAATCCAATCCAATCAATCCAAGGTCCACTTGTCCAGCATGTACTTGATCAGCTTGCTGTGAGGATGTGGTGGGAGACAAAAGCACTGCTAAAGTAAAGCTAAACAAAATCCACTGCTCTTCCTTCATCCACCAGGCTGTCTCATCTGATCACTGAACTATATGTTGATTAAGCGTGATTTTCCCTTCGCAATTCCATGCTGTCTATTCCCAATCATCTTTCTGTCCTTCATGTGTCAAAAAATGGTTCCCAAAATGAGTTGCTCTATCACCTTTATGGGGATTGAGCTGAAGTGGGTCAGTCTGAGGGTTTGCTGGACTTGCTCCTTTTGAAGATGGGAGTGACATTTGTTTTCTTCCTGTTCTCAGTTACCACTTTGAATACCTATGACCGTCGAAAGATTATTTAAATAGACAACGGCCTTGCAATGAGATTGACCAAATCCCTCATGCTGGTGGGTGCATCCAACAAGGTTCCATGGATTTGTGCATGCCCAGTTTGTTTAAATATTCTCTGACCTCAACCTCCTCCAGTGAGGGTCCTTGCTCTTCATCATCTTCATAATCAATTTGACTTGATTCTTTAGAAGTGGGCCCATATTTTCCATTGCCTTAATTTTGCTGCTGATACGCCTGCAGAAGCCTTTCTTGTTGCCCTTCATGTCCCTCAGATTAAACTCCAGAGGAGATTCTGTTTTCTTAGCCTCATCCTTTAACACGTGGCTGGTGTCCCTAGATTGCTCCCAGGTTTCCTGTCAGAGTTTAGTCAGGACCTCCTTCCTAATTCATGCAAGCCTCCTGCTGCCTTTGCTTGATTTCCTTCTCATAAGGATGGATCATTCCTGAGCTTGGAGGGGCTGATTCTTGTAAAACAACCAGCTCTCTTGGACCCCTCTTCCCTGCAGGGCCATTTCCCATGGGATTCTTCCAAGAGGATCCCTGAAGAGTCAAAGATTTCTCTCCTGATCTCAAGGACTGAGACCTTATTTTGAGCCCTTCTCCCTCCTCAGATCCAGAAGCTGTCCTGGATATTCACGTCCCTAAACCTATCTTTCCTCCTTTGTAAGTATCAGGTCCAGCAGAGCACCTCCTTATTCTGTCTCTGATTATCTTGTTATGAACTTGTTGGCAATACACTCCAGAAACCTCCTGGATTGCTTGTGCCCTGCTTTTACTGCTGAAGCAGGTTGCTTCTAGGGACTATGAACATGACCTCTTCCAATGGTCTGAAGAAAGCATCATCTAATTCTGAAATTGCAGGACTCTGGTCAGTCCTGGGCTCACCATATACTCAATAATGAATAAGTATTTTTCTACAGCTGTTAAAAGCAGTGTGTTCCTCCTCACAATAAAATACTTTGTCAACCTCTGTGACTGGTCTTCAGGCAAATTCTCTTCTCTTCAGTGTCCCAGCAGAGATGTGGGTAACCCCAAGTCTCAGGATACAGACATCCATAGTCACTACAATAGTTTACATGTAATCAAAGGATGTGTATGCTAGACTATGCACAGGTAAGACTGGTTGGACAAATTTTCATCTGAAACAAACTTGGATGTGCACAAAGTAATGTTTCCTCACAGCACCAAATCAGAAAACAACATGTAATCTATTAGAGTTATTAGAGCTACAGGTATTTGACTTCCTTTGAAAAAGTGTAGGTGCCCCTCACACTCACAATAGCACTGTGCAATAGATGAAGGTGTTTTGTATTTTCACATGCTTCTAGAATCCACACTCAGTGCTGATAGATGATAGACAAACATTCCTGATCCATGACCTTTTACAAATATGTTGTGGAAATGGATGACTCTCAATCCCAACAGCCACTTGGTCCCCTTAAGAACAAGAAAGAATCAATTTCTTCACCAAGAGGCAGGAATTTGTTGTAGAGATAAATGGCTGACTTTTAAAAATGTGAGCAAATCCTTTAACCCTGTCTATGTCCTTATCAAGATCCTAAGACTGAAGTGTTTGTTGCAGCCACAACGTGTGGAGGATCTCTCTGCTGCCTCTATGTTCAGTGCTGAGAATTGTGTGATTAACAAATGCAAAAACATTATATGCCTTTCCATGCAAAGAAACAACAATGAAATTGGGTTCTGCCAAGAAGTTCTACCTCACTTGATAGTAAATATGAACACTTAAAATAAGCAGGTTCCAACGAGGTAGTGCCCAGCATTATTAAACTTTTGTCTGTTCTGCCTCTGCATTAACAAGTTAACAGTGATCATTCAATCATGCAGGTACATGGAAGCTGTTCCAGCAATTCTGACAGCAGCAATGTCCTGCTATTTTGCTAAAGTAAACACTGACAAAATAACTTATTTTTATGTTGTGTTTACTGCCAGCTTCTCCTCTGCATGCCCTGGTTCTCTGCTGCGATTTTTTGGAGATTCACAACTGAAGACAGTCACTTTACCTGGAGGATTTTTATTTGCTGTACATTTCTGTATTGATGAAATATTTCTCATCTAGCATACTTTGTATGCCACCTGCTGTACATCTGGGGCAGTAATCTCTGTATTCCTGTTGCACCTCTACTGCCATTGTTGAGAATTATACTAGCAACAGGTCTGTATTTTCCTAATGTCAGGAATTCTAGTACATATACCCCACACATATACTCCCTACCCCAAACTTGTCTGAAATAATTTAATCTGCTGTATTGCCAAAGTAGTACACACCAGATGTCAAAGCAATAATATATTTTCTTTGTCCATATCAAAAAAAGCTTGTAGCATGCAGCTACCCTGTTAGGTCTCATACAAATGTGAGATATCCCCATATGCCTTTTGCACATGAAAAAGATTTTTTACCTTTTACAGCACAAGACCAGTGGCAATATTTAGACTGATTGGCATGCTGCCAGCCCTTGGAATTTATTTCTTTGAGCAGGAGGTCTGTACAATTCATGGAACTGTAGTTCTAGACACTTGCAAAAGAGAGCCCAATACCTGAATGATGTTGGAAATGGGTTGAAAAAATACTACTCCTGTGGGGCTGTAACTGCTCCCATAGCTCAGTACATGGACACCATGGGCAGCAGCCAGGCAAGGGAAAGACTTTGGTACCACTTCTGTTGCACGTGCTACTGTTAATCCAAGCTTTCTCCATGGGAAAGGTGTTTAAGTCAGGAATATACAGCATGGGTGTGCAGCTGTGGGCATCACCTCAGGAAGTCTTGCCTGGATGGTTGACTGGAGAAGCTGAAGGAGCAGGGATTATTCACCCCAGAGAAGGGGCTGACTTGAAAACAGCAAATGCAAATACAGCAAGAGGGAGGGTATAGACAAGACAGCACCAGGCTCTCCTCAGAGAGGCACAGGGAAGATGCAAGAGGCAACACCCATGACTTGGAAAAAGGGAAATTCATAATCAAGCAGGGGGCTGGACTGTATGCTGCCAATATTCCCTTCCATTCTAGGTCCTTGTGTGATTCTTGGTTTTTTGCTTTCATGGTGACAAAACAAGAATACTGGTGGGTAAACTTCAATTATTAATAGAATGATGGAGAGCAGACCCACTAACAATACAAAATGGAAATAAGAAAATTTCCTCAAGAAGTTGCTAGCTCTCTAAGCAGAGCTTAAGAACACAGCAAAATATAGCAAAAATTCCTATCCCCATCTTTTAAGCAGGTAGGGTAGCCTTGAACATCTCTCCCATGCAGAGATGAACTGAAGGAAGAGTTCCTTTTTTCTTTCTCATTGTCATTGTCAGAAGCCTATGTCTTCCCATGTACAACCTGGTCCCATATTCATCTGCATCTTTTGTCCTTTCCAGCTTTGGAATTGGCAAAACAAATCTGCAAAAGTGATCTTTCTCATGACCTCAGTTCCCTAGGTCTCTTCTGCCTTCTAACATTACTTTCTGTATGACTGACAGCACTTTCAAAAATAAAAAGAGGAGAGGGGAGCTGGGGAGAATCCCCTCTCTGCCTTGGAACAGCACAGGGAAAGGGTCACATGGGATATTTTTAGAACAGAATCCAATGGCAGTGATGTGAGGAAGGCATAGAGAAAAACACAGCTGTGAAACCTAACACTTGGCCTCATGTATACTGAGAGCAAGAACAGCAGGGAAACAAATTGAGGAGACACAGCAGAACACAAGAGTAAGAAGAAGGTATGTGAGAGTAACAAGGGAATGGTAAAAGAGCAAGTGATAAAAAGGCAATTAACACCTGGGAAATAAATAGCTAAAAGAGATTATTTGAAATGGCAAAAAAAAAAAAAAAGAGCCAGGAGCGGAAAAAATTTAATGAAGTGGCCACAGTACATAAACCAACACAGATACTTCAGTCATAGAAGGGACTTAAGGACTAGAAATGGTCAGTTGATTCATTAGCACTCTGATGTAGATGGTTTGTGACCTTGAAGGCTGACCAGCAACTACCTCATCTACCATCTCACCTCATATCAAGATATACAGGATTCTTAAGTGACTTTGCCCATGGATTGTGACATGACATGACGTGACATGAATCTACTGCAGCAGATTTTCTAAATCAGAGGAAAATAGCAGTCGTTCCTACAGTCTTTAGAGCCAGGCAATGACCTTTTACAACCAAGCAGCATGCCCAGAGAGCAGTAGTTGGTTTATGTCTGAAAACTGATGTGTGCAGCATTAGTTCAGAAGTGCTCTTTGCTTCTGTTCACTCACTGAACAAGAACGAACTAACATGACTGGGTACATGGAGTGAACAGATGTAATGCTGATACTTGAGAGGAGCCTGCTCCTAAAGATAGCATTTTAAGGTGTAAATTGCTAAGATACTCAAGTCCTGAGAGTGTCTGGCAACAACACTTGAGGCAACAACATCCAGAATTACAATCCTTTTTTCACTTGCTACATAATCCTTATAAATGTTCTTAATTTTGCTTGTTTTGGGAAATAATTTATTTTCAACTGAGATTAGTGATCCAGTGCCTTCTTAGCACTAATGCTTGGATTAGATCTAGCAAATATCTGCCCCAATAACTAGCTGCTACTCTGCCTATGATCCCTAAGGACTGGAGTATATGTGGTCATTCTCAAAGAATTCCTAACTTTAGAATCACCTCTAATGAAATGGGTCATAGCATGGCTGCCTCCTTATCATAAAGCTTATCAAGGATAGGAGTGACTTGAATTCAGCAATTGGGGCTTGCCTGGGGGCTTACCTAAGCAGGCACTCAAGGAATCAAACAGATATCATTTATTACACAATCCTGTCCTGTCCAGAAGCCTGGAAGAGCTCTAAGTGGCAAATATTTAGGATAAATTTATGATTAAATTAATATAATGCAATACATTGTATTTCTTTCTCTCACAAAGAGATATTTAGTAATGGACAAATATTTTGGCAAAGATTTGCCTTAGCTCAAGTTATACAAATCATGATCTTTGAACTCAAGAAATCTGGTGCTAGTTGTGTCTTCCCACAAGCATTCAGGAAAACTCTCATTAGTCTATTTACTCAGACTAGTCTAGTTCTACACTAAGAGCCTAAAACTGAAAACTGTAGAGATCCATGAGTTTGTTATAGTTGCAGAAGAAATATAGCCATTTTATCTAAGTAGCATACTCACTACTTCTGCATCTTGTTCTGGTTCATGCTCTCTTCCTTGCCACTGCTTTTCTTTGGGTTTGTAGCATTTCCTTACAGTTCAGTAACTCATGCAATCATTACTTGTTTGTTTATAGTGCAAACAGGTCATGGCAATACATTTATGTCCTATCTTAGGCTCTATCTCCATACTTTACTGTTAATGCTACTCACTTCTGACACTGAGGATGCTTCTTTTATATAATTGAATGCAGAAAGTCAGGCCAAGAGACAAAATACATCCTAATCCTTCCGCTGGACCGATTAGCTCCTTTGGCAATGTTAATACTTGATATGTGATAAATAGCATTTTTAATAAACCACTGTTGAGTTGAGGGCGTGTGCTTCTGATGTGCCTGTGTGGATCACTAAGAAATTCACATTCATTGTGTAAGTCTGGATTTGAAATGAAGATTTCAGTCATAAAGGGCTATATGGTGACGCTGAAGATCATAGCTTCCATTCATCTGTAAGGTGCTCTGTCATACATATGAGCAGTGTTCACCAGCAGAATATTTTGACTGAAAGCCACTCTGCAGTTCTTCACCTCAGCCTACTGCTCCCAAAGACAACCATATCTTCTCCTTACTAATCCAGGTGCTCTAGAAACAGAAACCAGAAGGTGTGGCAACAGCCTGCATCCAAATACCTATAAAACAAAGCAGTGCCAAGACCCTACTCGGATGTGCTCAAGAGATGCCAGAGAGCAACACGTAAAGAAGTCTCCATCTTTCTTTGCATCTTCTCAAAGAAAATGAGATTTCATTTTTTTCTTCAGCCCCTACAGAGTCCTAGTTCTCTCTAAACACTGCTACCAAAACTTTGCATGCTCAGGTACACACAGGACGCTATTCATTTTTAAAGGCTGGGATTTCATTCATGCTCTTCCTTAGGCAATCTGGACTGTGTGATGCTAATTCCCACTTCAGGGACCAAAGCAAGAAGCTTTTCAGGCACAGGACAAACTTGTCCAGTAAAGTGCGAGGACTCACAGCCATGCAATGAATCTCATTTCTGCTAGTTGGCAGTAACTCTTTAAAGCAGCTAAAGAAGAAAGAGGCTCAACAGTCTGCATCCAAATATCTATAAAACAAAGAAGTGCAGGACCCCATTGGGATGTTCCCAAAGAATGCCTTAGAGCAACATGCTCCATGTTCTCACAGCACCTGTAGGCACCATTATGGCAGCATCCTAACCACTTCTTGGAGCTGTGACAACGGGCAGGGAATGGTTTCAGTGCCTTATCTGTGGCTGTCTTGAAAAGAGAAACCCATTCAAAACCAGCAGTTGCATTTCTGTGTAGCTCTGCAGACTCAGCTCTGACTTGTGCCAGTGTTTTTTAACCAGTCTGACAATGTAAATTTTTTAACCAAGGGGATTAGGAATTCAAGAACATGGCCACGTTCTCTCTTGAAGGAAGCCACTACTAGAGCCTGTGCTCAGGCAGATATCTCACAGAGTTTGTCTAATGCAAACAGGGTAGGATATTTGTAGGCAAAGAAAGACCCTTAAGCAGAGGAGGGAAGCCAGCTGTCATGTAGGAAACATTCTGTGCTGCTGCAGGTATTGTACTCACCAGAGTTTCTTGGTATTGGAACGCTTTCGTTGGAGAGGCATCCCCAGTCATATCCCCAGAGACAAGGTCCTGTGGAGCAGGGGTTGTTCAGGGCAGTGTCTTCCTGTCTGCCCTCCCCAGCAAAATCATGGAGTGAAACGGGCACAAGGCTCCAGTTAAATCCCTCAGAGCACCCTGAGAGAGAAGGTTACTGGTGAGGGAAAGATACAGAGGGAGAGTGTAACCAGAGACTCCCAGCCCCCTCCTGTTCTGTCTGCTTCCCTGCTTTAATCTCTCTCTGCTGTCCTGGCAATGGGACAGCTCAGTAAATTAACAGGAGGTAACGTTTCCTCCTCCTCTCTCAGGCAGTGTCATTCTTCACTCCATTTGGAAAGGGTGGGGACTCACAGAAAGAATGGGTACTGATGGCAGAGAGAAGCTAAGGAAGAAAAGGATGTTGAGGACGAACTACCAAAATTAGAGATGAGAGAACCATCCCGAAACTTGCAGAGGATTATTCCCACACCCTATTTCAGGGACAATTTTGTGAAGAGTAAGCATCTGAGAGGGGAAGTTCTCTAGCAGGCCTTGGAAGACTCATCCTCATATGAATTACTGTTATGCTGTCCTTACATTTAACATAGTTTTTCTTGAAGCATCCCCATTATTGCTGGTTGTCTCACCACAAATAAACAGCCTTCCTTGCAGTCTTCCTTCCTTCATCCACTGGCATAACTAACACCCCGTACCTTTTATATCCAGAATCACAGAATGGCTGATGTTGGAAGGGAGCTCTGGAAGACATCTGGTCCAACTTCCCTGCTCAGCCAGGGCCTTCTAGAGCCAGTTGCTCAGGACCATATTCAGATGGCTTTTGAGTACCTTCAAGCGTGGAGACTGCAGCCTCTGGACAGCTTCCTCCAGTTCTCAGGCATCCTCATGATAAAAAAAGTTTCCTTATGTGCAGATGGAGCCTCCTGGCTTTCAATTTAACCAAATTTCTTATACATAAAACCAATTAAAGCTGCTCAACAGCATAATCAGGAAGGGTTTGTGGGCTGTTGAGGATCCTGGAACATCTCTAGGGGTGCAAAATAGAGAGGTCCTGCCCCTTGCCTTTCTGTGTGTCCAGGGCCTTTGCCACAAGAAAAGCAAGGAGGAACTGGTAGTGTAAAAAGGACAAAATCAGGTTGCTGCTGTGGGCTACTGCCTTGAGAAACAAAGCACTGAGCAGCTGCGGCAACAGCTACATCCTCAGCTGAGTCACAGCTACTGCCTGCTGTACCCTGAGGCAGCAGCAAGCACAGAAGTTTGTGGGGAATGGAGCTGATAATATAGGCCACAGTTTTTTTCTCAGCCAATTGCTTTTTTTTTTTTTTTCTTTTTCCCCTTATCGTCTGCTATCTGTAAGTCTTTCCATTGAGGGGAAAAAGAAAAATTCTATATCTAAGAAAGCAGTTACCCAGAGCAACATCATCACTTCCTAAGCTGTTTCTTCCACTAAATAAAAATGAGTTATGTAAGAGCATGTGAAAAGGTGAAAGCTTCATCTTTATTAAGGTTATCCAGTCAAGGAGCTTTTCAATGCAGCAGAGAAGCCAGAAATAAAACTACCCAGAACTCAGAGACAATGGAGAACAGAGATCATGCAAAGGACCAAATGTCTACAGTCCCTATTTGTCAGGCCATTAAGAAGGTACATTTACAGCTTTAGAGAAGGCCAGCTTGGAACTTGTAACTATTACAGGGGGAAACAAGGAACATAGGGATTTAAACAGGGTCTGTAGAACTATGCAAAACTTGTTAAGGAAGATGCCTGGGGAGGAAAAATGAAGGGAATAGATGGAAAAGGACAGCTTTCATGAAAACCAAGGCTGGTCAGCATCTGTCCTATCTTCATATTAAATGCTTTCTTAACTACCTTTCCATGAAATCTCATTATCTCATGTACATGAGTGCTGTGAGTTTGAGGTGCCAGCAGCTGGTGAGACTGGCATGAGTGACTCTGGCCCAGCAACTGCAGTCAGATTGGAGTGCTGGGGCCAGGAGTTGAAGCAAGTGCAGTCTCAGCAACAGTGGCTGGGGCAGCCAGAGCTCTCTGGACCACCTCAGTGGGTGCCTGGTGTGCTACAGTTCAGACCTGTGTGAGGGGATTGGCACTAGAAGTTGGTCACACCAGGGGCGTTGGCACCCTGCTCTTAAAAACAGGAGTGAGGGAGTGTCTGCTCCAGCCTCTGGGATGGGACCAGCATATGTCTGGCTGCAGCTGCTAAGGCATGGAACCCAGGGTTTCTGGGCTGGGCAGGAGGAATAACCAAGCCAGACTTTCAAGAGGCAGTGGCAGTTTATAAAATTCCTTAAGTGTGTATTTCTGTGTGAATCCGTTCGGAAAATTTAAGCCTATGCTCAGTGCGTCCTTCTCTTCTCATCCTTTAAGTCACTTTACTGGTGAAAAAATGACTGAATACCAACAGTTATTAAGTTTGTCTTTTTCTTTACCACCTGTACCTAACAAATCCAAGTATTTTATCAATACAGTGTGAACTTTACCTTTGTCAGAGCATGGTTTCTGAGGGGTTACTGTTGCTCCTATTTTTTGCAGCTGCAAATAAAAACTTTTAGGAGTGCCAAAGGAAAATTAAAATATTAATACAAAACAAACCAGCCTAAACCACAACAGTTCCATCTACTTTTCTAAGTCAAAGAAATCTGAGTGCGACTCCAAGCTCTTTGAAAGATGTAGTAAATTACACAGATGTCATCTTCAGAATTTGTGCATGCAGGCAAAACAGTTTGTGCAAAAATGGTCTGAAGACCAAGTTATACATAGCAGTTCCCAGAAACAAGTAACAAACACAGATGAATGGAAACAAAAGAAAATCAAACTTCAACAGAAAATAATTCTATGAGAAGTGGCAAAGTCAGCAACAGCAGGCCAAATGGCACTGAGTAGGACATAGAACTCATTCCTAGTCAAACAGGCTCACCAAGGCTGCTGATCCTGTGACAAGTTGATTGTAACTTCTCTGGAGATTTCCATTTCATTCCATTCCTTTTAAAGAAACTGTTCTCTGTATGCATACACTGATGACATAATCTATTACATAACAGTATCTTCTTGCATTTCCTTCAACTAACTCAATAATTTATTGTTGTGGTATAGTGAATTCTCATACCCTGAGGGGTAAGAACAAATTATACAACACAGGTACAGTGCATGTCAGGAGTCGCAGCTTGGCATAAATTTTGTAAGATGTTTTATAGATATTTAGCCAAAACTTTTGATGTTTTGGAAGCATATGTTCTCTTCCCATACCCCATTCTGCACATCCTAATTTTTAAGGGGATCAATGACTACTTTTACAAAATCAAGTCCTTTGACCGTCTATTAGTAATCCCAAATAGGGAAACAAAATCAGTTTAGAATAAAAATTGTATTAATTTACTGAATTGTTCCATTAATAAATGTGATTATCATGCAACTCAAAATTTTTAAAATACATTGCTTACATTGGGTTCACTGCTTTCACTCCACATCTCAAATAAAACTCTTGACTTTATTCTTCTGGTTTTCAGACAAAATGTGAGCCTATTAACATTGCCCTACTATTAAAAATAATTCCTTAAACTATGCTAGTAGCTCAAAACTTACCTATGAAAATAGGTACAATCACTTTCTAGATTTTGGTAGATGTTGGCAATTCCAGTGCTAATATCAGTACCAGATTTCCTGTATCAGAATTTAGTGTTTTTAATAAACCAATGTACTCTTCCACTAAGGATCACGGAAGACAGGAAACAACTCTATGAGGTGTCATGGATGAAAAAGGGTAAATGGCAACCTCTAGTGGATCTGGAGGCTGGGGATTATTTTTAGAGCTTACAGGAACAGAGCTTCTACCTTCTTATTTCACACTAATTGACTTTCTCCCAGTTGCATTACTTTGATCTCAGCTTCCCTGCCCAGCAGTAAGATCACGGCTCGTTTGTGAAGGTGGAACAGAAAGTTGTGTGTTGTACAGCTGCTCCAAGACTACAAGTCTTGGGCTTTATGCATCAAGCTTCTAAGCACGCCCTGGCATCTCTTCCCTTGCAGCTCTCTGATCCCCTGGACCTTCCTCTACTTCCAGAACAGATGGTACCTTCACTTTCTTTTAAGTCTCTTCCTCCTTCCAAGACTCCCTTTTTCCAGGAACCCTTCATTTTGACACCAACTTTTCCTTCAAAAACACTAAGTCCAAAATTTTCCCAATGTCAGTATTTTATGTGCTGAAGCACATCAGCCTTCTACTTGGTGACTCTGCCTCATATCTCATCATTTATGTATCAGTCTTTGTTTGGCCCAGGTGTTACCAAAATTTACAAGTAGCTCATAGTGCTTGCAGCTGTAAGTAGCAGGCTTCTGCCCAAGAGTTCAAAACCCATTCTGGGATGTGCTATCTCAAGAAATTACAAAATTTCTTGAGATAGCACATTAAAAATTCTCTTTATGTAGAACCTCCATTTCTGCAGAGGTCTAACTCAGCAAATGGAAGACACTGCACAGATTAATCAAACAAAAATTCTTTATTTTGACACCTCAAGGCAGTAAAATACAAGTATACAAAAAGATATACAAAAATGGCAGTGATAATACAACTTGATGCAATCCTACAGAAATTTAATCCATCAGAATGGACTGGTTCATCAATAAATCTATCTGTAAAATATTGCACCATTTATTTCATAGAGGGAGCACTCAGGAAGACAGTGTTTATACTCCAGGGAGGTACAGGAACCCCTAAACTGGTATACTAGATTTCAGAGTAAGGCACCAATTGGCAAGTATGATTCTTGTTCTGTTCATCACATTGTGTGTAGGATAAATGCAAGATACATGTTAATCCTCCACCTTTGTCAGCTGGAGGAAACACAGCCTTAATTTCCTAGGCAGAATAATAAAAAGAGCACATGCCAAGTTTTCCAGCCTCCCTCCATATACCTTTGTGCTTCCCATTCATAATTCTATCCTGAAAAATATACTTTAAAAGCCATACTTACATTTAAAAAAATCCAGGAACTATACCAACTTAGTGCTACAAAATGGAGACTGAGACTGAAGTGAGCTGCCTGTAGTTCATACATAATCCAGTATCTCATGATTTAGGCTCTATCACAAAAGGATAGTGCCCATCTCCCACTTCATATCAAGTGGGAGTAACTGCAGTTGGACACACCAAGACACAAATTACAGCATGAAGAGACTGTGGGAGAAATTTTGAAAAGTGATAGATGATGCTTTTAAATGATCATGGATTAAGAAAGAAAACTCTCAGAACTGGGCAATAATGTAAAACTCTTCCCTCTCATTTAAAAGGAAAAAAACCCTGCAGTGATAAATAACCCAAGCAACACATTCGAACTGTAAAGAGCTTGAATATTTTTGTTAATTAAAAAGACAAAAGCTCCTCTTGGAACACGGCTGAAGAGTTTCAGGGCTTCAGTTTTACAGTGCAATTTATAGACTCCTGAGAAGCTGGTGGACTGAATGTCTATTGTGACACATAAGTACTATGGCAAACAAATTCCTCAAAAGGAATATTCCATGCAGTTGCTCACTTTTGGGACTAAGGGGAGTTAATCTAGAATTTCTAGATTCTAAACTATTTATAGGGCATTTTATGCAGGGATATTTCTCTACGTCTCAGTATGTGTCTGGTCATACATGTGCCAGGCATACATGTCTGGGTTTTGCTGATAATCTGGGATATCTCCTACTTTTCTTGATGACTTGGCTATAGAAGGAATATAGAAAAATAGACTTTTAAGTGATCAAAACAGAAAGTGTTGAGTACTGAGAACAATAACCTTCCATTTTAGAGAGGGGGAGGATTCTCCTTCATAAGGAGCCCTCTTCTAATGTGCACAGGAGTCGACTGTCCTGTATGAAGAACCATGCAGAAAGTATTTAAAATTGTTAGAGTACAAGCATAATTGACTGATTTCCCTTTCAGAGAGGCTTAACTTAAAAACTGTACTAGTAGTCCATTTCCATTTTCACATTCACTTTGTTTACAAATGTCTTTATGTCTCCTTCCAAAGGATGTTCCCACTTCTTTCCAGTTCCAATGATGATCCTGTTTCCCATCACTTTCTATACATACAGAGCCAGTTGGGATATTAGAATTTTAAACCCTCAACAGAGCCAGATTACAAAGAGAGTTGCTAGTTGACTTTCAAAAAAGACATAAAGAATTACACTGGCACTCCTTGCTTGCACATCTGCTGTCACAGCTTGTAAAAGTGAAAATAGACATCCACAGTCAAAGTTCAGCTTTGGCAGTGTCTCTCTTCAAACAGAACTGGCAAGGTTATTTTCCTGGTAGATAGCCAGGAAACAGGTAAAGGTCCCGACAGAGTGTGCTACAATATTCTGACATTTCCTTGCAACGGTGAAATTCAGTGCCTGGGGCATAACCTTCTCGTTGCTTGATCTGCCTGTTCACCTAGATGTGAGATTTAAAAAAATTAAAGTAACTGGAAGGATTAAAAAGACAGAAGGAAGTAAAATGTCATTTCTTTCTGTACTCACAGATTTAACGTATTAAGTTTAATGTATTAAGTAGTCCCCTAATTATAAGAAGGATAAAGAACAAGGGTGCAGTTCCACAGCAGCTCAAGTTGCTGTAGTCACACTGCCTTTTTCACTACTTCTTCCTCCACTTTCTCAGTCTTTACCTTAAATAAGTACTGGTACTTTTGCAGCTGTGTTGTATGCATGTTCAGGTAATGAATTCATTAAATAAAAAGCTGTTTCTACAGAAGAAAATGAATTCTTGGCAAGCAATGAACTCTACTCGCAAATTAATATGCAACCACACAAATGGAACAGAAGGAGTCAAAGCATTTTACTTGGGTTAAACTGCTGTGGAACTGTATATAAATAAGTAAATAAGAATGAGGAAAGAATTATAATTTGGCTACAAACAAGGCAAGAATAAGTCCTTTAACAGTACTAGATTAATCCTAGCACTTTGAAGCAATGGCAAGCCCTTCAAAAACCAGGTAGGAGAGGGAGAGTAATGCCCTTGTGCTTTACCTTCACCAGCATGTCAGCCACGTGGGTGTGTTGGGAGTCCTCTGCAAACACCGAGGTGAGAGCCTCGACGTACCAGGACCCACGCTTGGTGTTTCGCATGGCTGCAGTGCCTGGCGAGAGAGCACCTGCCATCAAGACTTTTGGGGAACACAGACACATAAAAACCTCCTTATGCCCTAACAATTAGGGGCCAAGTACCTTTCAGACAAGCGTATCCACAGATCATATCCGAGCATGTTGGCAGCCGCACCTTCAGACTTTCCTCCTTGTTTGCATCACTTTCCTCACAGCCTGGAGAATCTGACCATCCTTTACCATCTCTTTGATCAACTCCCCGGTCCACCTCATCTGTGGTGGTAAGAAACAAGGAGAGGGAGAAGGGGAGAAGAAATTATCCTGAATTACTGGATGTAGCTTTCCCGTACTTCCATAGTTTTATGGTCAGCAACACCACAACTACTGTCAAGCAGAGAGTTTTTGCATTAACTCTAGGGTTTCTCAGCTGTTTTAAACTCATCTGAAAGTTCTTCTGCACAAACTAATGCAGATACCAACAACTGCTGCACCTGCTTAACCTAACCTGACTTGAGCCACATGCTGATTTCTGCTCCCACCTTTTCCTGTGCAGATCACGGGACTACCATGAAAGCAGGGATGTTCCTGGTAGTTCAGCATCATTCATGGAAGGATTTCATGCCTAGCCATGAAGATTTTATTTTCCACTCATACCTACCTCATAAATATCCAAAAATGTCTAGCACACTTTGCAGTGCTAACTCTCTGTTTACTGCAGAACTCAAACAAGAGCTGTAATTTTGGTTGCTAAGATCTACATACACGACATGTAGAAAACCTGGATCAAGTATCCCACCTAGTTCTAAAACCTGATTACAGTACTGCTTGTTTCAATTAAAAGCATAAATTGTGCAGCAGAAAAATGCAAAATAATCTGACCTCAAACATGAGAGAGCACTCCAGTCCATGGAGATTAGTTTAAAACATGGAGAGCATTTAATGCCCTTTCCAGGATTCATTAGTATGTATTATGCAAGTGTAGATATTCTCAGTTGGTTTTCTACATGATGCAGAGTTTCCATTATAATCTCAACTAATTTCTTAGTGGTGCTAACTTTGATAGTCCAGCTGCGTTGCAAGAAAATTAAAATTACATTTTACAGATTTTCCACATAATTTTGCCCTTTTGTTTTCTTTCATTCTAAGAGGAGAATATATTACTCTTACTTCCTAACAGCAGAATGAGAGTCTAGTGTTATGAGGCTTAAGTGTCCTCTTCAGTGGCCTTCCTCCTAAGATGTTTCTCAATTTTTATTGCTAGTTCATGCCTGAATAATACATTTGGATTTCCAACCCTTTAACAGGCAGTGGTATAGGGAGCATCTCAATTATGCTCAGAAAGCGGTCAGTTCACAAGTCAGCAACACTGATCTTTTCCTCTAAAAATATAGGAGGAGTGTGATTGTCTGAAGCAGCCTAGAATTAAAGTCTCCATAACTCAACATTTCATAATGGCTTCCATTTAGTTCTTTTCTCACCTCTTTAGGGTAGCAATGCAAATTTTTTTATTTTTAACCACACTTTTTTCCTTGTCTTTTATCACACTTCTCTAAATCCTTCCAGTTCTCTGTCTTTTTAAAAATTTAGTGTACTGTTCACTGTGCATTTTATTTCAGAAGACTCAGGTAATTTTACAGTCAAACTCTATTATTCACACTGTCATCACCCCATTATGTATAAAATCAAAACTTTTATTGATTAAAGCTGCAGAATTACACATCTTCCTCGTGCATGTCTTCAAACACCATTCAATCAACTTAACTAAAATGTGTAAAGCACTAACCTCTAATTCATAGAGCCATTGCCAGATTCATCTTGTCTGTTTAAATTGCATTGAAGCTCCCAGATAGATGTTCTGCCAATTAATTTAAATAACTGCTAACTACCTAGTTACTAGCATAATTTTTCACTCTTTTGCATCTACTACATTAAACACAGATATTAAGCAAGTTCAAAGTTTCATTTTATGCCACACTGAAACTCTTCCCATTGTTTTCTGCTGCCACTGGTTTTTGATCCATGACTGTAGGTGGATTACTTAACTTCTTTAGCAGACTACTGCCAAAATCTCTTGGGGAATTAGGACTGTACCAACATTTCTTTATCAACATTTTAAAAATGTGTCATTAATAGAATATAGAGCAGGCCTACAATGTAAGGTTACAGAAGAAAAATAACTTATGCATTTCTTGTCTTGTTTCAGCTAGTTCCAGCTAACATGCATGGCACGCATAGACTGACTACTATTTCAAAGTTGACAATACTGTTTGCATAGTTGTTTGAATGTTGTCCAAAGGATACACATTTTTGTTACACAGTTCAATTACTTTATAACTGGCTTTCTCCTCCAACCATTAATCAAGGTTTAAAAGTTTAGACAAGACAGGGTTTTGCCTTCTTTGTTGGTTTTTTTTTTTAAATTGAGTTTTTCCTTCCAGTTTTTCAAGTATCTTAAACCTTGGTCTATTGCAATATCCTAGTTCTAAAGTATAATACATAGCAAACTTTACCACTCTTCCTTAACTGCAAATTTTTTGGGAATACAAAGGCCAAGCTTGATTGGTCAGTCTTAACAGACTCATTATGGTAACATACAGCCAAATAACCATAATTACCTAATGAGGTCATCTGAAAATTCTGGCTTATTACACTTATTTCCACCCTGAGTCTGCACATTCAAATTTGTTCAAGAGTACTTAAATGTTCCTTCCCATAAGGAAAGCAATCAGATTCAATTCATATTGCAAACATGCGTGTTACAATATTCCCAAATGCTTAAAAGGATCAAGTATTTCTGATTACTGAAACACTTCATGTAGACTTTGGGCTTTTCCCTGCATTGGGATTAAACAAGAGTAGAGACCAGAGGACAAACTGTAAAGCTTGCCAAAAATGAGAAAGAAGGGAGACAACTGTGAGAAACAAGGGTAAAGCAGGGGGAAAAGCATACACACTAGAAAAACTCCTCTATCACAATGGAAAAAAAGAAACTGTAAGACAGAGCTTCACTTTGGAATATCTGCAATTTCACAGAGTCCAAACATCTGAGGGAAAAATCTGGTCCTTAGCAGATCTGAAAGGTAGTTAGTTACAGATGTGTTTGTTTAGTTAGAAAAGGAAAGAAAAGGAATAGAAGAATTAATAAAAAAGGTACACAAAGCACAGAAGTCTGTAAGAATAATGAAAAGAGTTCTGTACAACAGCATGTAAGAATTCAACAGCAGTAGGAAAAGGTGCAAGGAAAGGTCATTTGAGGCTGAAAACAGGCTAACGTAAAGGAAAAAGACAAAACCCCAAAAATAATTGGAACCAGCTCTGACAGCTCAAGAGACAAGCACAAGAGGCACAACACATCAAGGATCAAGAGAAAGACAGGACCTCAGCAAGACTCCAGGGCTAGTCTACCGCTGCATGCTGTGCTGCTATTTGTGCATCATGTGCCCCACTCCCCCTCCTGCAGGCACAGCACAAGGAAGCCTGAAGGTAGGAGTGGGATATGACAAAGCTTTATTAGGAATGGGATATGACAGAGCTTTATGTCACTAAGGTGCTCTGGGGTCTGCAAGTCAATGCACACACCTCATGCAGAGCTAAAGACACTTACAGAGCAACAGATGCAGTGGCAGCAGCAGGGCAGAGGGAGGTGAATATGGGTCCCACTTACACCTGAGAGAAGCAAAGAGGAAAGTTGACAGCAAGTTGAATGTGAGGGTGTGCACGTGTGCAAAATGAGCCTTAATGGCATGCCAAGTACATGGCTTTTAGTGTTTGGGCACTCACCTCCCCGGCAGGCCTGAATAAAGAACATTTTGGGCTTATTCTGGAGATTTGGGCAGTTTGCGTTATCAAAGAGCCGGAAAACCTCCTGCAGCTGAGAGAACAAAGAGAGGAAATTTCTTCACTGTAGCCTTCTCTAAGCCAAACCCAGTCTCACCTTGCTTCACTGTGTTTTGCTTATTACCTCACCAGTCTTGGTATCTTCTCCATTATCTGCAAACTCAGTGTGTGACAAACACATCCCCTCTCCACTCTCTCCCCAGGTCCATACTTATTTGGGTTCATGCCCTCTATCTAGTATTTATAGAGAGATAATTTCTCCTACTGGCTATTTTTCATTTTCCAGACCTCTCAAAGACAGCCCCATGCCCTTTTCTTCCCTCCAGCCCTTATTTTTTTATATTTTAAAAAATGTGAATCCTCAGTCTTGTACAAATTTATTTTTTTTCCTGAACATTGTTACTTTCCTAGAGATAACCTACAACAAGGGCAATATACCTCTAGTAGTTTGCCATCACTGCCATAAACCCCACCCTCCACACCATGGGAAGCCAGAGCTATAATGCAGGAATCCACATCTCGATGATCTCGCAGCTTGGAGAATCTCTCCAATGCACTCTGCATCTCCTAAAGCAGGAAAAAAAAAAAGAAAATTCAATGCTTTCCAGACTTCCACAGGGAAAGTGAATCAATTTTCTGGGAAGAACACAAATGGCCCTCCATTACAAAGAAGATCCCTACACACATCAAATTTACATGAAAAAGACATGTTCTATTAAAAAAAAAGGCAAAATATTGTTTTTTTAATGCAATATTCAGTCCTAAGTATAATACTGTGAAACAGGAATTGCTTAGGCCAACAGAGGAATCCAAGTGATATTTTGCAGAGGTTTTACACTGACACTGGAATCTGATACTGATATATCACTGGCTTGGATATTGAAGCAACTCAACAGATACATACTCTGGGACTTCAGGCATTCAGACACTAGTGGTCAATTGAAAATTTAAACTGGAAAACTTTGGGAACTCTTACAACATGGCAGGTGCAAATACCTTATATCAATGTCACAAAAGCTCTGTTCTTGAATAAAACACTCTTTAACAGGTCCTCTGTCTCTTAAAATCATAGGGACTTAAAAGGACTAAGATCAAATGATGCTGGAGAAGACAGCAACTGCATTCCTAGGGAGAGTGGCTTGATTACATTAGTCATGGAACACAAACAATTTTCCTAAGTAAAGCACATTTTTAGGAAAAACTGAGAGTGGAACTGAACTGCATGGATATTGGAAGACTGATAAATAGAATGCCAGTTGACATCATCAGTGAAAGGACATGAAAACATCATAATAACAAAGACTACATCAAATATTTTCAAAGTTTAACTTTTAGGAGAGTGGGACACTGGAAAAGTCTATCTAAAGTAAACTGAAGACTTTATTCATTTGTGCTTTTAACACACATGCCAGGTATTGTCTCAAAATTCTTGCCCCTTGCATTAGGGTCAGACTGGAGTAGTACCTCTTGTAGTCCTTTGTGATACTACTAGCCATTAGAAGAGCTCAAGCCTTCCAAGCTTTCTCATGTTGATCAATATGAGAGGAGACACCATGATGTGCAGCCTTATTTTCTATCCTTAAGTGATAATTCATATCCTCAAAGCTTAGCTACATACCAAAGGGAACCTCTTGAGACCATTATGAAACAAACTCTCATCCACACCAGTTGTGAAGTAGTGGGATCACCCCCTTACCTGAGCAGTTTGCTCACGTAAAACAGTGACTTGATACCCAAGATGCTTGAAAAGCATTTCCAGGGAATCACAGTCCACGTCTCCCCCTGCGCGATATTCCAGGTCGCTCTCGCTGCTGAAACGGACATTGCTGAGGATCAGTGCTAAGCCTCGGGGCTCTGATGTCAGCTTGTATGCCTGAAAGGAAGATTAAAAATGGGTAAATTTAGACTACACAAGGAAATAATGGTGTGTTAGAATAGAACAGCTATCATTCCACACCAACGTGGTATGCCTGTGGCTTGCCAGCCTCCGCAACTGACAGTGCTACAATTCTATTATTAATAAGTTAGACTGGCTTGCCTTATTCCTAATTTTAAAAGAAACACAGCTTATCCATTTCAAACTGTGAATTAGATATTGCTAACTTTTTCTCCTTTCCTCACCCCACAGCAGGGCCCCATATATTTGTGTCACATCCATCAAAGGACAACACTATGCAAAATTTAGCTAACATTTCTTAATGGCTGTTGGGAGCAGACAGATGTAAAATAGCAATCAGTGAAATTGTAACAGCAAGGGACTGTCAGTCACTGATCTTTAAAATTAAGCAGCTGGCAAAAGAGATCATTAGGAAAATAACTAATTTAAGAGGGGTGTCTTCAGATTAAGTTCCCTCTCTGTCCCTACCACTCTAACAATAACAAATAAATAGCAATTCCCTTACTAACACTCCTGTAAATCGGAAGTAAAATTTAATATCAAAGGAGAATATCAAATAAGATGTATTCAGGCACAGATGTAAAAGGAGCCTAGTCAAGCTCACTCCAGCACTGCTTATTAATCAAGTCATCCCCATAGGCAGTTCCAAAAAACCCCACAAAAACAACAACCCCCCAAAAAACCAAACTCAACCCAAACAAAAACCAACACAAATAAAAACTCTGTTTTGTTATATACGGAGCCTCTGACATTGCATAACCCTAATGAACTGTTTATTCCACAACACAAAGTAATTTTTCCTTAAGCCCACCCCACCACAATCTATGCTTTACAGACAGAATCAACAGAAAGTAAGTAGATGACACATAAAACTTCGAACACCACAGAAGATTAGAAATTCAGCTGGTTCTACCCACAGGCAGAATTCTAGCACAGAATCCTGATCTGGATCCTAAGCCTAAGAACTCTATTGGGTACAACTGGCAATTAAAACATCCAACTTACTAGTTGAAAGCACAGTTCTACTATCTTACAGTCATTTAAAGGGTTTGTCATCTTACAGACAATTACAAATAAACTTAGGCAATAATACTGACAGCTCACAGACAGCAAATAGTAAAGGAGTCATTTCACCCAGCTCTTCATGATCAGAAAAACAGAGGCAGAGATTTGTTTAGAGTTACAGAACTTCTCAGGATTTCTTGACACTTGTAAATGAGAACCACATCAAATGGAGCACGACTAGTAACACTTCTCAGTTACACAAATAGCACAACCCTGATCTGCATCCCAATGAAGCATTTCAACTCAATTTTAATGGCACATGTTTAGCTGATAGGTCCAAACATCTCACATCTCTCACATCTTAAGACATTCTCTGCCAACAACTTACCAAGTGCTGATGATTGCGATAAAATTCAGGAGTGCAATACCTCACTGGTGGAATTGAGGGACCATCTCCATCATCCAAGGAATGTTCTATTGGTTCTGCCAAAAACCAAATAGATCAAAAAAAAATCAGACACAAACCTCTGAATTAAGGTAGTAACTTGCAAATTCTGAACTATATTAATTTATACATATTTCATATCTCCAAAAATTTTGTTTGATCAGGGACTACTGACATAAAATGAAACAGAAGAGAAAAAAAGTACTTTAACAGCATGCTTATTTATTTTAACTGACAGCTTTTATTTTTGCTTTTATGTGGGTTAGCCTTATCTAAGGCCTAGTCTACAGAGTAATAAAACAGAAATATCATCTACTTTAAGATCCTTGCACTTTCTGCTGTTTTTCACAGTATGTTCTAACTTTCAGAGTTTGGCTGCCAAAATGTTGCTCGAAAATTTCAAACAGAATAGTTCTTTCCTTTCATAAAAGGCCTCCCATGCTGAACACATGCATAAGTGATCAAACAAGACAATTTTAACTTTCATAAAGTGAAAAGCCATGTTCTTTTTTTCTCTGCCTCTGAACACTTTCCTCTGGATAACAGCAGATGAGGGGAATGATAATCAACTATTTCCCATTTGCAGACAAACACTCACTCCTCTGTACCAAAGAAACTGAGCTAATGACATTCACGATCTCTTCTGAAATCCTCTTTCAGCCTTTTGAGGCATGGCTCTCCTGGTTGGAGGAACATAAGCTCTAAAAGAATCAAAACAACCCAACCTAAAACCCTTGCACATAAATAAAAAAGTTTCCAAAAAGTAGACTACTTATTCTTTCACACCAGAGAGAGCTCCTAGTAACTACCATAAAGGTAAACCTGTGGTTAGGGAAGAAGTACTCCCAGCATTACCAGAGGCAACATAAAAACTAGCAAGCAGATTAATTCCAACAATTGTTTATTAGACCAGTCTAATAAACAATTAGACCTCTGGTCTAAGTTGCAAATGCATGTTAATGAAAAGCTGATTTGCTGCACTTGACAGAAGCTACAGAAAACCAAGCTGGACCCATGTAACACATATAAGGCCTTAAACTAATTTTTTAAGAAGGAAGTCTTGGTTAAGAGATACTGCCCGAAGACTGTATCTTATCAGAGCACCAGCTCAATGAAATTCTATTACAAATCTTAAAGAAAATATTTTCAAAACCTAGAATTTTACTGACATGTACAGTTTTAAGCAATGAAGAGTCCCATAAGAATAAATGGGAATAACAAGAAACATGTAATTGGTTGTCTCTTCCCAAATGCTATAAAGCACCCTCTTTGATCTTAATACAGTCAGCTTCCCATCAAGTTTGTACTCCTGGGACGAGCAAAGTGGTGGTAAACTTGTTTCTAGAAATGATTTAAGACAGTATTAAGAAATTGGCAGGAGCCAACCAGGTAGCAAATCATGTGTAACTCACCAAGCCAACGGGGTTTCTTTGAATTACAGGACTCACTGGCAGGGTATGGAAGATCTGACTCATGACAGTGTTCAAGCTAAAAGACAACAATAAATCCATGAAAAAGAGTAGCATAAAATAGCTATTTTTTTCTCCATAGTACTAAACTGAACATATAATGGAAGAAAAGATACATGCATTTATATATACATAAAAATTACTGAAATCTAGTATTATGGTCCACTTCCAAAAGAAACATGACAAGACAGCAGCAGCCATTTCTCTCAGTGCAAGACTCCTTTGATCATCTCATCTCCACTTCTACCCAAATCCTCAGTTCAGAATCTTTACACTGGCATCATCTTAGCTTCCTTGGTTTTATCAAAAACTTCATTTGTCTGGTGATTCCTGTACTGTTGTTTGCTGGTAAGATTTCATTGTTCTCCCTTCCTTTGCATAAAATACGCTTACTCAGTTTCCATCCTTGCCAATGCAATAAGAACATGGAATCTTTGCAAAATTCTTCCTTTAGTACAACACTAACTACACATAGTGAAAATGCGGAAAAAAAAACCAAAAGAAAAAAAAGTATTTGTTTCCTTAAGGGGCCACCCAGCTTGGCAGAGAAGGACTTGGTGTTGCCAAGCCAAACAAGAGCCACCCCTTGGCACAACAGCAGCTGGTACCCTGGGCTGAACTAGGAGGAGTGATGCCAGCAGAAGAGATGAAGGGAGGAGATCCCTCATCCCTCAAAGGGAACTTACCAATGTGTATGAATACCTGCAAGGAGGGCACAAAGAGGACACAGCCAGGCTCTTTTCAGTGGTGCCCAGTGACAGATCCAGAGGCCATGGGCACAAACTGAAACACAGGAGACTCCCTTTCAAACATCAGGAAATGCTTTTTTACTGTGAGGTGCCTGAGCACTGGAGGAGGTTGCCCAGAGAGGGGGCAGGCTCCATCCTTGTAGATATTCAGAAACTGCCTGGATGTGACACTGGAAGCCTACTGAAGGTTACACTTCAGTAACTCTTCCAGGGAAGCTGGAAGAGAGGACATCCAGAGGCCCTTTCCAACCTTGTGATTCTTTAGAAAAACTCTCTTCTTTCCACGCTTCTCCCTCTCTGCTTTTACTAAGGCTACTGCAGGTTTCAAGTTGCAACAAAACCATTCCGTCCTTTGTAAAAATGGGAGATTTTCCCATTTGATAAAGATCTTTTGCTGCCCAAAACCAAACTGCAATGCAAGCTGCCCATCTTATTTTTTTGAAACTGTCGTACCCTTGCAATCTCATGGCTCAGGTTGGACATTGTCTTCAGGATCATTGCTTCCAGATGCTGCTGCTGGGTTTCTCGCAGAGCTTCACAGAAGGCCGAGAACGCATTAGGGCCTCTCTTGGGCAGCAAATTGAGGAATTCCACATTTCGGTCGAAGCTCCCAGACTTGGCCTGAACCCAGAGGAGAAAAAAAATCCGAAATCCATACTCAAGTTTAACACCCGACACAATTAACTTCCAACGAATCATCAGAACAATTTTTTTTTTAATTTCAGAAAAACATTCCACCACTATGCTTATCTCTGCTAGATCCATCATACTCTTCCCAGCTGATTTCATTCACACTCCTCTGCTCCTTTCTGCTCAAGAGTGGGAGTACATGACAAAACAACAAGCCAACAATTCATACATGACCACACACAGCAATACCTTGTATTCTCCCTAAAAATTTACTTCCAGTTACTGTGGGAAGATTATCTACTTCTCTGAATACACAAAGCCAAAAACATGCTTCTACTACCATCCAATAGTTTATGGTCTCATGCAAATAGTCAAATCCCCCAGAAAACATTAAGTAAAATACTTAGTATATGCAGTCAGTTCCAGAATGGTGTTACCTATGTTCAGGTGAATACTTAGACCAATGAAGCAATATATACCAGTATATGTGGAAAAGTAACAACCAAAAAATGAAACAGTGCAAAGAAGTTCTAATTGTTAGAATATTAACAGGTATTTGCCAACAAAACATATAATTTATACAATAATACCTCTCCCTGTGAAATCTAAAGCACACAAAAAATTACATACCAAAACACTGGGTATCAGAAATAAATTTTATTTGTTTGGAATTCATCCTGGTTCTTAAAATTATCACTTAGATCCAAGATCTCTCCTTTTGGTGGACGACTGGGAATAGCTGATGAGTTACACAGAACTAAGGCCTAACAATATAGCATTCATAGAAAAATCAAAAAAGAGCCTTGGAGTACATGTGTAAATCTTCTGCTACAGAAGATATCATTGCATTATTTAGTTTCATTCATAATTATCAAGCTCAGTGTCAAAACCAGTTTGGTCTTTGCCCCAATGAAGCGTTTGGGAGGACATTGCAAAATCTCGTTGATCCAATGTTTATGAATCTATTTAGAACTTTAGACTTATATTCACTCATGACTGACTAAGAGCATTTATTTTTATTAACAGTGTTCCATCTTTTTCCTTATTTATCAAACTTCTTTCTATAAATTAAGTCTTGATTTGCTACAGGAAACAAGACCCTTTCTTTCATAAATGGCCTCTTTCCCTTAACAGTGTAAGTAGCTCTTCCTATTCCCACAGGATCCTGCATTTTCTGAGTACTATTGACTAGAAGAACTGACAATAATGCCTTACTTGTGTCTTCCCAGAAATATGAAGGTATCTTTCTCCTGGTAACACTGCTTCATTAGTGCATCAAAAACAACCAGCTCTATATATTTGCATCTTGCTGTAAGTTTATTGAATTTTATTGTAACTAATAAATTGAGGCTTGATTTCTAATGTATCTAATGAATTTTTCCTCCTTTCTAGTAGGCCTGCAGCTGTTTTGGGATAAGCTAAAGGTCATTAATCTTTTTCACAGTCTATAAGCCATAAATGACAGTCAAGAACACAACCTGACCTCAAGAAAAATAACGCTAGTTTTATTGAAAAGTTAAAGACATTTCCACAATGTTCATATTCTGCACTGCACAACAGACAGCTTTTGGCAGACTTCTTCCTTAATATTCCTTAAACACTCAAAGGGCTGTGCCTCCTGATATGACTTCATCTTCAACATCACATTTAGGTTATGCTAAATAATGTTCAGAAACATTCAGAATCATACACTTCTTTCATTTTATTTCCCAATACATCCTTAATTTATTTCTTTACCCTCACAGATGGGTTTGATAATCTGCATAACAGAAACTAGTTGCAAATAAATTCTAAATTCCTGTCAAAATTCCATATTAGTATTAGTATTAGACAAGTATTAGGATTATTTTCTGCAGAATCCGCAGAAAAAGCATATATAATTGACAAACCATCTAATCAAATTTATGTCACTTGTAAAAATCAGTGATCCCTTCATTACTGTCTAGTGATTAAGAGAGTTAAATTTTAAAGCTCTTTATCTATACAATCTCAGTCTTTGATTACAGTGCAGAGTACTCAACTTCTTTAAAAAGCAAGAAAACTCTTGCTATCATATCTGCAATTTTAAGTCCATCCCAGAGCTCTGGAAGAACATCTGATGCTCTAACAATGCATTTATGCAAATTTATGTTGGAGCTTGCCTTAAAAACAGCTGTTTCCATGTCCCACTTTATTTTCACCATAATTTTTCCCGTGTTTGAAATCCCTCTCTTCTGGGTTTTCACCTAGATAATTATAACATCATTTTCACTACAAAGTAAACACAATTTTTTTCTTCACTCTTTATTGAAAGTGTATACAGTGGAAAAAAACTCACATGGTTTAGTTATCTTTCTGAATGACCCAATTTAAATTCAGTACTGTCAGTTCCTACTATCTCCCCACATTTCAGACAGCAAAGGAAGCTGCTTCTACTTACTGATTCTTCTCCAATGCTGTACACCTATAAACTCTCTACTTAGTCTTCATAGTCCTTGTGAGCTCCTCATCCAGTTCAAACACCTTTGTCTTCAGTGGCTCTTCCTGCAACATACTCCCTCTTCCATCTTTCTCTTACTTGTGGTAAAGTTTCAGTACTGGTTTGACACCTCACACTCAGAAAAAAATGTCATGCTTTATCTCCTTGAGCTCCATGATTTATTTCACTTTCCTTAGATTACAGAAATTTATTTAAGTGCTCTATTTCCAGAACCATTTTCTTCTTTCGTTTAGCTGAAATCAAGCCAACAGGAACAGCGTAACTGTTGTGTTTTTAAGAAAGGATCATTTAGAACCTGTTTATCCAGACCTTGATTTCTTGACATATTGGTGGTGCTGGAGGATAGGATATATATATATATATATATGTAACCAGTCAGTTATAATATCCAGGAGAATCTATTCTCTTTCATCAGAAAATGGCATTTGGCTCCTCCTGTTTCCATTAAGGTACCTGATGATCAGCATCACAACACATTTTCAATAACAGGCTACTTAACAGCACTTCTAAGACCTGTGCTCACATTTGTCAGAGACAGGAAGAATATTAAAAATTCACAGACCTACTACAGGAAAATGAAAGGCAAGACAAAGTGTTTTCCACACAAGCGATTTTTTCTTTTTAAATGCACTTTACTTTTTCTCCATAGCACTCCTATGTCTAGGACTATCCAGTAAATGCTCCCTTCATTTCTATCCTCCTAGTACAATGCATATTTTGCAGTTCCAGCTTTCCTTCTACCTCTGCCATGTTTCCATTCTTATTGCAATTTCCAGATCAATACCCTACAACAGTAATTCAAGTCACTCTGTTCTCTTGCTCAGGCTGCTACTGCTATTTATACATATTTAAGCTCTTAGTTAGGTGTGTTTATTGTATTCGGCATAATTTTTCCACTAACCTATTACTCTTTACCTGGCTTATCCATCCTAACACTTTTCTCCTTTCTGATAATCCATTACTAAGTACAGTTGCATTCCCTTTTAATCACATTTGAAAGGAAAGATTCCTTTAGGCTTCTTCCCTTCTGTCTCAGTTTAATACTTTTAAACTACAACAGCACCTTGCCAAAAAGAGGACTTTCTCTGTCATTATCTTAAGTTTTGAGAGGATTTTGTTTTTCCTTTTCTCCCCTTCTCCCTGCTTCCCCATAAGGTGACAAACTGCAGGCCATCAAAAGCCCACCCCTACTCACCATCCACACTTCAGCAATGCTGTTGCTTAACCCCTGTGGTCTGCTAAGCATCAGACACTCAGTTACTTCCTCCCCAAGTGGAATGGTGGGGAGAATCCAAAGAATAAAAGGAAGAAAAGTTGAGATAAAGATGGTTTAATAGGTAAAGCAAAAGCCATGCACAAAAAGTAAAACAAAGAATTCCTCCATTACTTCCTGTTGGCAGGCAGGTGTTCAGCCATTCCAAGGACAGCAGGACTCCATCACTCACAAAGGGGACTTAGAATCACAGAATATCCTGAGTGGGAAGGGACCCACAAGGATCATTGAGTCCAACTCATTAGTGAACGACCCATACATGGATCAAACTCAAGACCTCATTAGCACCATACTCTGTCACTGAGAGTTCCCCTTCCTTCTTCTTCCCCTACCTTTACACGCTGACCATGACACCAAACGGAGTGGGACATCCCTTATGTCAGTTGGGGTCAGCTGTCTTGGATGTGTCCCTTCCCAATTTCTTGTGCACCTCCAGCATTGCTGGTGGGGTGGGGTGACAAGAAAAGGCCTCAGCTCTGGGTCAGCACTGCTCAGCAATAACTAAAACACCTCTACATTAAGAACACTGCTTCCAGCACAAACCCAAAACACAGCCCCATACCAGCTACTATGAAGAAATCAACTACTCCTGCCCAAACCCAGAGAAGTCCTTGATTAATTCTCAGGCTTGCACTGTTTCACGGTATATTTGTTCTTTTCCACTAGGGATTGGAGCTATTTCAGGTGAGCTTCCCTGGAACTCCCACAACTGAGCACTGATACCCTTGATAGGCCCCATGAGGCATCTAATATTAACTTTGACACTGCATCAAAGTAAGCAAAATGATTCACATTATCTTTGACAATGACTCAGAATTAATCAGGAAGTTATTTCGTCACTGCTATCAAAACCTTAGCAGTCTTGGGTTTACACTTTCTACACTCATGCCCTGAAAATAGTTCATAATCCTATTTTTCAGAATCTGTTCTTTATTACGGCTCCATGAACTTTGCTAGGGGACTAAAAACTCCCTTGGTTCCTCACTTGAGCCCAGACATGCACCTGACAGGCAGCTTCGACCACCTCCTTTCCAGTCTGCTTTTTTTGAAGACCTGAATATCCACCCTGCAGAGTTCTGTGCATTACCATCGTTCTGGGAGAAATCCCAAGCTACTTCCAATGACTTCCCTCCACAGTACCCAAACAGCACAGGGAACATAACACAAGCCTACAAACAAACAGCATTTGTTATTTGACAGCAAGCCTTGAACCTTGCAAGGCACTTCATGCCATTTACAGAAACATAAATGAAGCACAAATTCTTTGTGTGGAGGGTGCCACAAGAAGCTGGCATATAACATACTCATTTACTTATTTTCACAGCATCAACTTGGGAATACATATTATTCCTGCTTCTACATGTGGAAGAAAAAAGGCAAGCACGAAATTACAATAAAGGACTGGAAGCTACCACCCGATGCATGAAGAGCAGCCTGCTGCAACTGGACACCAGAAGAGAGGGAATCTTAGAGGAAATGCACTTTTTCTTCCCACAGAAGCACCGTGCAGTTCTGCAATCAAACCCCTGCAGTGCCATCACACTGAAACGCGCAGGTAACAGGTGAGTTTCTTCCACGCCGCCTCTGCAAGGAACGACACCGAGCTCAGCCAGAAATAAAGCTCACGGCGCAGGCGGCAACCCGCGTACCTGTATCATTTCCACCATCTCCGTGGTGATGATGTCTTTCTCTACCATGTGCTGCACCAGCACATTCAACACCAGCTGCTTGGCCAGCATCACCCGGTTCTTCTTGAGCGCTTCCTGGTGGCATCGTTGCATGCCGCACGCCGCCAGCATCCTGGGACGAGCGGGGACACCAGGGCCGAGCGCCGCGGCAGGGAACCACCCGCGTCCCCTCCCGGCTTTCGGCTCGGGGGGCCACCGGCGGGATCCCGCGGGCCGCGGCCGCCGCCTGACGACGGGCGGGCGGAAAGAAAGCCCGTCCCGCCTTTTCCCGGCGGCCCCCGCGATTCAAACGGCGGGACGCGCTTCCCGCCGTCACGTGACCGCCGCCGCAGCGGGAGCGCTTTCCCGCCTCTTCCCGCCCGCGCTGGGGCGCGGCCCCTCACGGGGCGCGGAGCCGGGGCAAGGGCCCGGCCTGCCTCCGGGAGGAGTAGCGGGGGTGCGGTTTTCCCGAAAAGCGTTCTGGCTCTGTGGCTCTGGGCCTCTTTTTTTTTTTTTTTTTTTTTTTAAACCTTTTTTGTTTTTTTTTCCCTTNNNTTTTTTTTAAACCTATTTTAGTTCTTTTACCTCTGCTGAGATGGGTTTCTGCGGAAATCAGCTGTAATCAGAAATTGATAACGTGCTGTAATTAAGAGGGAGGGAGAACCCAAAACCACGGGGTGTGCAGGGAAATACGAAGGGAAATATGAAGGGAAAATCAAGTGAGCATCCTAGCGAAAGCAAAGCCACAGTTCTCATTGAATCAACTGGAAAAACTAGTTGGAAAGGACTTCTGAGATCACCAAGTCCAACCTTTGATTGAACACCACCATGGCAACTAGACTTTAGCACTGAGTGCCACGTGCAGTCTTTCCTTAAACACTGCAGGGATGGTGACTCCACCACCTCTCTGGGCAGCCTGTTCCAATGCTCAATAGTCCTCCTGAGAAGAAATTCCTCCTGATGTCCAGTCTGAACCTCTGCTGGCACAGCTTGAGGCCAGTTCCTGTGTCCCTGTCACTGGTTGTCTGGGGGAAGAGACCAAACCCCACCTGGCTACAAAGGGAGCTGTAGAGAGTGATGAAGTCTTCCCTGAGCCTTCTCCAGGCTAAACAACTCCAGCTCCCGCAGCTGCTACTCATACAACTTACAAAAAAAGCCTCACAAAGTTTCACATGGCTTCTGCGCATTATTCTTTAGCACATAGATTTCCTGTGTCTTGGTGCACAGGAATTCTATCTGCTAAAGCTTAACACAAGTCCAAAGGCTTGATGACCATTACAGATGTTGAAGACAAAATTGTACTGATCATAACTGGTGACATTTTTGGTCATTGTTTTGGCTAGTTTTAGTCAGTGCTGGTCACCCATCTTCCTGACTCCTGGCAATTTGGTGTGCTCAGGTATGTCCTGAGCTGCCCAGTTCAAGACTCAAAGTTTCTGTGGCTGTGTCACATACCTGTAACACCTTTCGGTGAGGTTTTTTTTCCTTTTCTGTTAGCAGATAGAGGAAGGAAATGCATGTAGTGATTGACATTAAAGAAATCACATTGCCTTGATCAGCAAGTTTGTCTCTCCTAATACTTCCATGATAGTGGTATCATAATTGCTTCATCAATAACAGTAATATAGTGATTCAGCTGTCAATTCAGAAATGGAACTCCTCTCTCTTTTCTAGGCCAAGATTTTCAAATAAGTAGAATGCAAGCAAAAGCATGGCTTTGTGGAGTGTTTGAAGAGGAAAAATTAATGATGCCACCAGGAATTTTAAATGCACTCCTGTTTATTTATAAACAACATAAAAGGTCTTTTTTTTTCTTTGAACTATAAAGAATCAAACAATAGGAAATAATTTATTTGCTTCTAGCCTGTGCTTTGATGGTTCCCCATATGAATTAAAGACGCAGTCATGAGCAAGTCTCTGATGATTGCTGCTCCCTTTCACAGGAGATTTGGACCACCATTTTTATTTTTTAATTTGGACATTCACCAGATGGAAATGCATCTCTTTTCATACTGAAGACCACTTTCACTCTGCAGAGCCGATCAGTTTAGCTCACCCATTAAAAAAGGCACAGCATCACTTATCAGTAAGAGCTAGAACCTGCCTGCAGACTAGAACCATCTTGATGAAGGCCAAATGTTTCTTGGGCCTTTTGTCCTCAGGTGCTCTGCTGCCTTGACAGACAGACTGGACTTTTCCAGAGCCCACAGAGAACTGGAGGAGCTTTGGCCTTTCTGTGCATGAGGACAATAAAGTGTCTAAGTTCATCTGTTAGAGTACATCTGTAATGCAGCAGACACACACCCTGTTGCTTAAACGTGTGCATATCCCATCACTGGCCTCTGTTGCAGGAGGGAAAACTTATCTCCCTCTTGGTCCACCACTGGCTGTGTGGGATGAGAACTTTGTGAACAACAAGTTATTTGATGCATACTATCAGCTTTTCAACTCTACGTGGCAGGTATCAGGTGGTACCAGCTTCCAGAGGCAGCCAGACACTCTCCCCTCAGTCACAGTTCCATGTAGCACAGTTGAGGATGTGGAGCAGGTGTGGCAGAGGGACAGTAACAAACAGCTCAGACCATAAATTTGTGTTGCAGCCAAACAGCAACATGGGGAGCAGAGGCTTGTTCTCTCTGTAGGGATTTCAGGGTGGCTGACAACCACCCCACCACTCAGCAATATTGCTGTTTGCAATGCACAGGGCCAACTTGCTTAGTGTTGTTTCTATTCCTCTCCTTTCCCAGGCAGATTCTTCTGGCTGCATCCTAGGCCTTCTTTAGAGGTCTTTTGGCAAGGTCTCTTGTCTCTTGGGATTTACTCCTCCTCTCCCATAAAGGTGTACCTCCAGTTTGAGAATGTTGCCATACATAACACAACTTCCCTCACAGTGGTTTTATATATCTGCCAAGTCAAAGCAGTGTGGTATTGCATTGATTCCTATTTTGTGCAAAAAGATTCTAGTAACATCAGAAGCTGTGTCTGTAGTTCAATTCTGGTTCAAAGAATGGTAAGACAAACGTTTAAGCAAAACATTATCAGCCGTTTTGCCATCCCTCTAGGAGCATCCTGTGTTGGGGTGTGGGTTTGATTCTGTATTCATGGAAGGTGAAATCAGTCCTAATGCAGAGGGCTGGTGAGCATCTTCAAAGACCTCATCACTGATGGCAGTCTCATAAGCAGGTGGTGGAGTGAGTGGCTCCAGTGGTTCAAACCTTTCTTCAATGTCTTTCTCCTCATGGATATCTGAAACAAACCGCTGCAGTCTTGGGGGCAGCACCAGCTGCAGCTGAGTCCTGCAGCCTGTGTCTGTCTCAGAGGTGTGCACTGTGGTTGGTGGCACTGGCCCCTGGAGAGCCTCCACCATCACCTCTTGTTGGGCAGAGGATTCAATAACGACGTTGTACGGGGGAGGCTCGCTCAGCGGCGAGGGCACGGAGCCTGGGTTGGATGTGATTGTCCATATTGCTGGAGCTGACATGGTCATCACCTCCTCATAGGTGGGTGCTTCATAGGCAGCATTCACCCTGTGCCAGAGAGCAATGCCAGACACACTTGTTATTGTACTGCATCGTTTGTGCTCATGGTACAGATAGTGGGCTATAGGGACCATCAACAAATGGGACTGAGATAGGATATTTCACATGGTATTGCTGTGTAGGATATTCTGCCCCTGGATCAGCTCACCTCTTCAGCCAACTGAATGTCTTTCTTACTGGTATAGAAAATAGCTCATCTGACCACTTTCCCAACACTCCCCAGAATTAGTGAAACTACCCACACTGTTCAGTGTCCTAGGCTTTAACTTGGTGTCTGCCTACAGTTAAAATTTATCACAAAGGACTGCTAATGACTAGTTATCTCATGTAATAAAACAGGACCTATTTTTTAAAAAATATATTAGCTCAATGTCCATCCATTTTTAAGAAGTGGAAAAAATTAGGTACTTTCATTTAGTTTAAACAAGGACTAATTATTCTGTGTTTAAAAGAAGTATCTGCAAAGAAAAAAATGTTTCTTTGGAGACATTTTCCTTTTCAGTTTATATTTTTAAATAAAAGCATACTAGTTTTCTTCAAGTATGCCCCCAAAGTAGGAGGGCCCAATATAGACTCCTTTTTTTATATAGTCTTTCTAAAAATAAACACTGTATTTGAAAACATCATGTAATTTATGCATGTGGATAATGATTATTTGGATTATACAAGGAAGCAAGGCTACAAATAAAGTTAACCTCTTCAATGACTGTAGGAAAACTGAGGTTAAATTAAGTGATGCTGAGAACCTGCAAATGAACATGAAGCCAAAAAGAGGAGGTAGTACTCAGAGCCTTTAAAAATTAGGGGTTTTATTAATGTCAAGTAGGAATTTTAAGAGCAAAACACACCCAGTTACAGGTTTCTCTTAAAGTTTGCCAAGAAACAGTTGCTCTAGAGATAAGGTTTATAGAGTTAAACCCAAATAACATTTGGTATTGCTTCAACATTTTTTCTTTTTCCTTGTCTGACTCATTGTTTGGCAAGCCTTGATTACTCAAAGAAAAATAAAATGGGCCCGGATTGGTTTAACATTGGCAAGTTTTAGTGGATCAGTTCCCAGGGGGAAGAAAATACATATTATAAAAGGTACAGGACATGCGTGGCATTGACATTTGCAACCTCTACATCAATAATGAAGGAAAAAGATCTGAAAAGAACTTTTGTCTTTGGGAAACTTTTGTCTTTGGGAACGGAGTCTGCATTTGGTTCTTCAGGGGAAAGGCAGCAAAAGAGTGTTTAAAATGGCCATGAGTGAGGTGAGAGAGTTAAAGAGGAGTAACCAGGTTGCTGCTTACCCTGCTTGGCTTTGCCTGTTTGGAGGCATTTCATTTGCGTCATGCCGGTGTTGATTCCTCAGGTAACACTCGACAAACACACTCAGCAAATAACCAACCAGGCACACTCCCCCTACCCCGAGGAAGAAGTAGCCTACTGGGTTGATGTTAGAGGAGATGGCCAGCATGGTGACCCCGATGAGAAGAGCAGCAGTGAACAGAAGCAGCAAGGTTTGGCGGATGTTCTTCCAGCGTGTCTCTAACCACATGGCAGAAGGGATGGTGGTAGCAGGCACTTGAGAATGGATAGGCACTTAAAGGGACAGACATCTGTGGAAGATGGAACAACAGTTTTTTCAACATGAAACATGAACATATCTACACATTTCTAAGTATTGTGACTGAAGTAAAAAACATACACACTGGAGTACATGCACATACATCATAAGCCCGGGAAATCTGTGCACACTAATGTGAACGTATTAGAATTTCCTGTGTGCATGCATATTGAATATTTGGAATACTTGGATGCAGAACATAAAATGCATAAATAGACCATCAGTACTTATTACCAGACATATCTAAAAAGGTCTGGCTTAACAGGGAGGCAGATTGAGGCTACTGCGAAAGCAAGACACAGAATAACTCTAAGGGTTAATTCTGGGACATTTGTGCCTTGCATAATCAACATTCAAATACTCATTCAAATCCCAGAAGAAAAGCAGCACTATTTAATAGGCCTGTCTGCCCTGGAAAATTGAGCATCTTACTTCAGTGTAGCACTAGAGCAGTAATGTAACTTCAGGTTCTGATTGTAGCTAGGGTATGTGTGTTTTTGTAAAATGTAGGTGTTTATTTCAGTATTTGGCTGTATTCTCAGTTCTTGCTCTGTTGATATGCCTGTTTTTTGCTCTGTTCTCAGACACAAGAGCCTTTCCTGACCCTCACTCCAAATGCCATTTCTGTGAAAGAGACAGCAGTTGTCACTGTGTGCAGTCAATACAGAATGCATACCAGGGATCTGTGGCGTTCAAGAACACCGTAATTAAGGAGCTTGCATATGGTATACTAACCTACATCTATCCCACTGTTTTGGTGAAAACCTCTTTGAAGGAAAAAAAAGCATGGAACAATGGGCATATTTTTTATGAATATACATCTCCAAACAAATAAATAGCTTTCTATAGCTCCATGTTACATTGTGTGGTTTCCCCTTATTACAGCTAAAATAGCTGAATGCATATAAGCAAAAGAAATGCATTTTTCTTAGTATCTACTTACCAGAAAGAGGTTTCGGTAGGTACGAGCAGTCATGTTTTAGCTTCTGTCTTCATCACAAGGAAAAATGTGCTCTGCTGCTTCCTGCTCTGACCCGAGGATAGAACACCAGTTAAAACTTCCCCTCCTTTTGATTTTTTTGGTAGGGAAACTATTCAAAAATAAAAGTCAAAAACTAGTGAATATGGGAAGATACCAACTGATGGGAAGACCTCATTGTACAAGTTTTACATGGGAAAGTAGAATCTCTGTTTTCCAGGTTCTGAATCCAGAGCAGTTTCTAGACGATCACACACCTTCTACTCTTTTGCAGCTCTTCTCGGTCTGTCCCATAAAAGCAGGAAACTCATTAGGAAAGGGGGCGGAGTGAGCAGTGGGGGAGTGCTTACCTGTGTCGTATCTCTTTGGTCTGATTCACTTCAATGAGAGAAAGTGCTCTGAAAAATCTGGGATTTTCCCCACGTAGCAAAGGAATTTTGATCTCTACCTCACAAAGCAGGAACAACTGCCTGCCCAGCCCACGTCACGTGGGGAACACATCACACATAAATCTATTTATGACTTCTGTAAAATGTAAATTTGTACATTTGTCCTGATCGTGTCCTGTTTGTCAAATGTTGTTTTATGTTCTCTTTGATTTTACAAAAAAAGGGGAAAAAGAGAGCAAGAGGTGGTTATTTCACAGAAGGCTGAGTTAAAAAACTTTTACTGGCTGATGTATCTGGGAATTGAATGAGAGGCCATGGTATGCAACAGAACTGAATTAGGTGCTGAATTACTTCTGTTATCTAAATCTATAGTGTGTGTCTGAAAACTGGAATGGAATGGAATGGAATGGAATGGAATGGAATGGAATGGAATAGAATAGAATAGAATAGAATAGAATAGAATAGAATAGAATAGAATAGAATAGAATAGAATAGAATAGAACAGAACATTTCAGTTGGAAGGTACCTACAACAAGCAGCTAGCCCAGCTACATAACCACTAAAGAGCTGACCAAAAGTTGAGGCATGTTATAAAGGGCACTGTCAAATGTCTCTTACACACTGACACGTTTGGGGTGTTGTCCACCTCCCTAGGAGCCCTGTTCCCGTGTCTGACATACCTCTAGGTAAAGAAATGCTTCCTAATGTCCCCTGAAACAGCTTTGAACCATCTCCACTTGTCCTATCACTGGATCCCTGGGAGAAGGGATCAGAACCTCCATCTCCTCTTCCCCTCCTCAGGGAGCTGCAGAGAGCAAGATCACCTCTCAGGCTCCCTTTTTTCCAGAGCCCTCAACTGCTTCTCCCAGGACACACCTTCCATCCCTTTCATCAGCTCTGTGGCCCTCCTCTGCACATATTCAAAGACTTTCCCACCCCTCTGAAACGGTGAGGCCCAGAACTAATGCCAGCACTCTGGCAGAGGCCACGCCAACGCTCCCATGAGTCATTCTCTTTTCACAAATAGCAAGTCTAGGAGGGCATCTTTCTTCATTGTCTCACTGCGTATCTGTGACAAGAAGTTATCTCCTACAAGCTTCAGGAATTTCCTAGATGTGTTCATCTAAGCAATTTGCTATTTCCAGGTGATGCCTGGGATATTGGAATCTTCCATAAGAGTAAGGGCTGCTGATTCAGAGACTTCTCTTAAATGCCTATAGAAGTACTCATCAGTGCTTACCTCAATGTAAGTTCTTGAGTACTATAGGATGAATTATCTCCAGGAGCAGGGTGCAGCTCATGGAGGTCTGTTACAGGAAGATACCCTAGTGCTAAATGTTTATTAATAGCACTTAGTCTGGAAGTTTGGGCCAACAAGAATTGCATGAGGTTCAACAAAGATAAAGTCCTGCAGGTAAGGAATAATCCCAAGCAGCAGTACAGGCTGGGGCCAGACTGACTGGGATGCAGCTCTGGTGAAATAAGCTTGTTGGACATGATGAAAGGGAACTCAACAGGAGTCAGGAGTGTGCCCCTGAAGAAATGAAGGCAAGCTGTGTCCTGGGCTGCATCTGTAAGAGAGTAGTGGAACAGATCAAGGGATGAGATTATTCTGAGCAGCATTTTCTAGGACACATATGAAATATTGTATACCATTTTGGTTCCCCCAGTTTGGATGTGGTCTGAAAAATTTGGTATAGTCTGGAGAGTGCCTTGAGGGTTGGAGAATTTTGACAGCTTAAGAGGCTAGATTTGTACAGCTGAGAGGAGAGAAGGCTTGGGCAGGTGGTGAGTGTCTACTCACAGTTTTCCAATAGTAGTAGGTAGTTACAGAAAGGAGAGAGGGAGTTTTCATGAGGGTACATGGTGATAGGATAAGAGGCAATGGGGAAAAGGGTAGTAAGTGCCTCTAGACATAAGAAAAACAGTCTTTAATGTGAAAAAAGCAAAATGTTATTAGTAGCCCAGAGAAATGCAGGAATCCCCTTGGCTGAAAATATTCAAGACACAGCTGAGCCCAGAGCCCAACTTTCGGTAAGAGGTTGGATCAGATCATATGCCCTTCCAGCCTAGACTTGTCAATGCTTCTGTGTTTTGAATATTTTCTCCTTATAATTGCCTTTCTGGCTGCTGACAGATAATGGACCTTTAGCTTTGATTGTTATCCATTCTTTGCTTTCAAGAGAATTCTTTTGAAGATGGCAGACTTAACACCCACATAAAGGGGAGAAAGTCAGGGTTCTGGTGTGCAGCATGTAATTTTGCAAAGCTGTTATTTAGATGAAAAATATGATTTCCATTTTGGGGCTGCCTGGTGTTGAGAGCACCTTAACTGCTAAGAAAGATCTGAGAAAACTGTTTTGACAGCCTCTTTACACATTGTGACTGACCCAAGGTAGAATGTGCACATGTCACTACAAACAGCAACTACTTTCTAACCAGTGTAGCTGGTGGTTGTTAGAACCATTCCCCAGAGATAAAAGATTTACATCCTAGTGATTTGAGGAGGAAATTGAAATTATTTTCCTGCCTGTTTTCCGTTTCCTCCTGTCTTTCTTGCAGTGACTCAGTGATCAGGTGATCTCTTGCTGAACCAGTCCAGCTGTCTCAGTGGGAAAGTATTTACATTTTTCCAAAGTTAATTTAGTGGGCTTAATCTAGTCGCTAAAGTATCATCTAACCACTACCTCCCCATTAAAGGGGAGCAATAGGAATGCATAGCCAGAGTGGTGGAGGAGAAGAGAGGAAGAGTGGGAAAAATTTCCTGGGCTGTAGTGGCTGTCATTTGATTGACTTGGCCCAAACCACTGGAGCAGAAGGAAATTCTTCCTTCTTTGATGGAGTAAGGCCCATCAGAAAGGTGTAGAAATAATCTAAGACCCATTTTTAACTCAGCAAAGCATGTTAGATATATCATGGATTACCAGCTCAGCCTGATGACTTTAGACAACTCCCAGCTCTGGTATGTACACTGTCTACTCTCCAACATCCTCAACAATTTGACCATTGTTAAATCCCCCTTGTAAGTTCCTGCAGAAGGTACTTCAGCTGTGTGGAGGGAGCTGAGGCATTTTGCTTATCTGCACATTCTCCTGTGAGGAGTAGGCATTCTCCTAGTGGATAGCAGAAAGTCAGAAGGGTGAAAAAATTCTTAATTATATACTGGAGAACTACTTCTGTGATTGGAAATGCTGTATTTGACTCGTGGATAGATAGATAGAAATATGGTGGTTTTGCTGAAAATCCATACAGTAGTTTTGGTTGGTGCACCATTTTTAAAAATAGTCTTGGACATAGTTATGAAATATCAGGATGCAAAAGGCTAGAAATGGTAGGTCTGTGTTGAATTGTTTGTTGCTTGTATTGATTTTATCAGTTTATTTCTGTTAAAGTTCAGAGTTCAGTAACTCCTATAGATTTTACCCATTCAATTCGTGGATGACTGTGCTGAATCTTTAGGAATTATTTTTATTCACTTATAACCACACATAAAACAACAATACTTTATGATGTAGCTGTGAGTGCATTAGTTGAACATGTTTATGAGTGTGATACATACTGCTTTGTGAGTCTAAGGATACAAAGCAGGATGAGTTTCTATGAACTAACCTTTGCAATACATTTTCTAGCAGAAAAGTGCTACATGAGGCCTTTTAGCATTTCTGAATGACTTCTGAAATTTTTGTCTGCCTGCTGTTTTGGTTCTTTCCACAGTCTGGTTCACACTGTCACTGGGATCCATAACAAAGAAAAATTGATCACACAGCTGCATCAAGAAGATTTTTTTAATCAAGGTGATTAAAAGGCACAGAAAATGCAGCAGGGTAAGAAAATGCAGGGTAAGGCCTGAGAGATATCTCTCTGCAGAGTTTGTTAAACAAGGTGTTAAAGCCTAGGAGAGAAAAAAAAGACATTTATCCTGCCATGTTAAACTATCTCCCTTTCATGCACAGTAGAGATATTTTTCTTTTCTACAGAAAGCTCTCTGTTCTCTGTTGTAGGAACCTTCATTTAACAGCATATTTCTTTAGTTAGGACTGTGAATTTCCTTTTTAAAAAAATTCTTTCTTTGTTTCTTCCCATATCTCGTTGTCAGCCTCTAGGAAGCATTTCACCTTTCCCCTGTTTCATCTCACTATCTACTCAACCTTCTGCCCTGACTGCTACTAATTAACTTGGTACCTACAGTAAGCTCAGTTATCAGCTCGGTATGCAGAAAAGCTTGCTTTATTCCCAAGGGCTTGTGACGTGTGCACCACAGCATGATTATTCTGATCGTAATCACTAAGTCTATTCTTCCCCATAACCTCATCCTGAAGCAATTTCGGAGAATCTGAGCAAGTACTGGGGACAAAGTATTATTGAACCACCTTTTCCAGTCTTGTCTGCCTCTCCTTTTACCCCCCAGGTTTTGCATAGTCACTTTTGTGACTAAGCAAATTGCATCACTGCATTTGTATCTAGAGATCATGAGGCAGTCATGAGTTCTGGTTGATGTTTCTGGTAATGTTTTAGGCAGGAGAAAGCAAAACACCAAGGAAAGCAGAATGCCTATGCTTGGATATTCAAAATATGTGTGTAACTTTTGTGTTTGACCTGCCAGAGCTTAATGGTCATACATTTCTTGAGAACTGGCAATCTCTGTTTCCTTCCAGCTTATTCCAGTTCATACAGGACAGTGGTTGGAAGTTACACGTGTACTCACTGTGTGGTGGATATTTTTGGCACGGGTGTCTTCTACCTGCAGTGGCTTTTCTCTGTAGATCAGGGCTGAGATGTGGTCACAGAAGGACTGATATTACACAAAGAGCTTCTACTAACACTCTTAATTCCTCAGCTGTCTGAAGAATGTCTGAAAAGCATAAACATACAGAGATTGAGTCAGAGACACTTGTTATGTTGTGCAGAACAAAATGATTTCTGTTTTCTGGAAGTGGGGAGTCACATTCAAGATGTGAAGTGTTTTCAGGGCTGTCTGCATACCTGAAGTTCCTAAGTATTTAAAATTAATAAAGCAGCACCTCCTTTATCTGCCAGGAGAGGAAGAGAAAAATGGCAAGCATTTACCAAGATGTTATGAGGAGTTTTATATCCTCTTACAGACTTCTAAATTCACATACATTGTGTTTTGATTTTTGTCTGGAAAAAAAAAATAAAAGAAAGTAAAGGCTAGAAGCTTCTTTATCTTTTTTTCTGAATTGTCTGTAGGGCAAGCACTTTAAATTTGTGAAGTTTCATTAGCATCAGTAAAACTTTCTGCAGCTGATTTAGTTTAATGATAGAGCCCAGCTTGATCTAAATTATTTACTTTTTGCTGGAAGATTTTCTTTACTTGTGTGGAATCTCTGTGCACTGCAGTACTTCTGCTGAGATGTTACTGTATGTGGGATGTAAATTAGCAGTATGCACTTCTCTGAAGGAATCCACCCTGGTGACTGAAATGCTACTAAATGGGACACTACAGTGACCTCTCCTCTTTCACTAATTTAGAGCTCCTGATGTGGATTAGACAGACTAAATGTGACTAAATGTGAAGAAGGAGAGCAGTTAAGATTCTACTGCCAGAATATGGTGGAAGAATCACGTGGAATACTGTGGAAATTTCCATAGTGTGGAAAGAGCAAATGAGCAGAATGAAATAGTTGTAAGATGAAACTAAGGACTCAACTGAGAATATTAAAAGAATACAGGAAGATAATTTGCTGTCATTCTAGACTCTACTAGATGTCTCTGGAAAGAAGAGAAAATCAGACCTGTGTATGCTGAGCAGCTTTACTATGGAACATTCCTTTTCTCCAGACGTAATTTCACCATTCTAAAATAGGAAACTTTTCAGCCAAAGGACATGAGATGCAGTGAGAAAAGTTAATGTGTAATTGCCACAGAGCTTCTGTTCCTTATCTTCCTCCCTGGTCCTAGTGACATATTCTTGCTGCTTGTGTTGCCAAAACTGTTATACACCAGAGCCCTTCCTGACATGTTCTGAATGGCTAGCAGGGCATAAACAAGTAAAAAGGAAAAAAGTGCTATTTTTTCTCATGTTAATGCACTAACAGTCACAGAAACATGCAGGAAGAGCCAGTATGGCTGCAGGAGAGGATAAAGGACCTCATAGCCTATTTCTGTGTTGAAGAAAGGGGAGATACCCTTTTCCTTTCAACAGCACTAGATGGTTTTGCTAGGGAACCACACCTGAAATATTTGGGAATTACCACCCAACAGTACAATACAGCCTACTTGGGTTGGAATTCAGCAACTGTGCAACTTGCTGTGGACTAAAATGTAATAGACATGTGAAGATGAGAAAGAGTTTGAATTGCCTGTTCCAGAATGTAGATTCCTGAGCAGGAATTTGGCATCTTTTCCTGTCACAGGTGGGATCCACGGTGTCTCTCCATAAGATGCTCCTACATTCCTATTGTATAACATTGCACTTTCTTTGAATTCTTTCAGTAAATAGTGGGGTGGCAGAATGGGAAAAGTGTTGCCAGACAGAGAAATCGCTTAACTATTTTATTGATGAGTTATGTGCTGGAGAAGAAGAGGACATTGCTGTTATTGGTACTGGTCCCTCTCTGAGTGCTGTGCTTTGTAGCAAGTCAAGCATAGAATCCCACCTGCTCCTTTATGCCTGTTCTTAACCTAAAGTGCTCTGAGTCTAAAGCAAGTGTTACAAAGCCACAGGATAATTTAGCTACAGAAAACCAGAGATAGATAACTTAGAATGGAAAGAAACTCTAAGAAAGAAAAGAAAAGAAAAATGAGTAAAATCTACTTTAGTAAAGATAGGTTTTTCCTGAAAACTGGATCTGTAACTGGGATCCTTTTGTTTCTTCATTAGATATTCTCCACTCAAAGGCAAGAGTTTCAGCCTAGTTTTACCACTATTTTTCACTGCACTTTGCTGCAGCCATGTGCAATAAAGGCAGCACATCTAGAAGGGAGGAAACTCAATCTGATTCCTTTTTCTGCCCCAGGAAAAATGGGTGTTATATTTCAGTTACATCGCTGCAAATAGGCATTCACAGGGGTCAGTGAAACAGCAAATATGTTATTTTATGAAAACAAATAGTCACACGAGCTGAAAGAAATGTAGTTTTATCTTGGCATGGTTCCTCAGCCTGAGCTGTCAGTCTGTTTAGTGATACACTCAGATTTTGTCCAGTTCTGGCATGGATTTGCATTCTTAATGGACACTGCCAAATTAACAGGAGCACATCATAATGCATTTCTGGTATGTGCCATTCTCATGCCTTGCAGTGTTGCAGTTTGTATGGCATCTGCATTGTCACTCTGGTGCATTCTAGAATGTCATTGTGACGATGTTTTGGATGTTTGTTCCTATGGGGGCAAATGACTGTTCCCAAGGTCAGTCATCAGCTGCAGGGACAGTCTTGTAAAAGCACCACACCAGATCATTGCCAGTGCAGCCTGCTCCTTGTAAATGAGCACTGTGAGAGCAATACACCACCTTTTGCTTTCTCCTGAGGCGGCAGCAGGAGTGATACTGCAACTCCTATTGTTTGAGAAGGGGAACTCTGCATTATCAGGGCTTCTGTTGCTGAGAGATAGCTTTCTTGTTCACTGTAGGCAACCAAGAACCAGGACACTCAATATGTGGAATTAACTGTATATCTGTTTGAACTGACGGCTTTGAGAATTTGTTAATGGTGATGGCTGTGCAAGTTTGCTTGTTCCACATTGTACCTGTTTCATGAGAAAGTGTTGACTGGTTGTAAAGTGTCTTTCTGTGAAAATGAGAAGATTGAGTTCCATTGAAGGGAGAATTTCAGGGTAGAGTTGTCATAGTTTGCAGACATTTGTGTTGAAGACATATTTGATGCCGAAGATAATCCTTGTGATAGTGCCTCTGTTTCTTGAGAAGAGTTGTTAAGTTCACTGGCTATTGGAAACCTCTGTTTTGTAGAACTGTTCTGTGAAATCCCTTGCAGACAATGAAAGATACCAGAGTGACTCCTGAGAAGGTGTTAACTATTTGAAAAGCTCTCATTGACACTTGGGGCATGAGAGGTCATAGTCTTGGCTGAAGAGATTTCTTTGACTATATTCCAAGTACTCATGATGTATACATTCTTGTCCACTGCCTCCTCTGTTCCTCCCTGCTTCCTCCAAATATTGTCTTGCTTGATTAAAAAAAAGAGAGAGAATAGTCTTTTATCAGAATCACCATTATATGGCCCTTTACTTCTCACACCTGAGTGTGTGGCAGTGTGCAACACCCAGAGCTCTCACAAGTTTCCAGTCTACACCTACTTGAGATCCACTGATATTGGCAAAGTCCCTGGGTGCCATTAATATTGAGGAAATTTCCAGGCCTCTGATATATGGTGGTACTCCTTTTAGCCAGATTCTCCTGCTCATGAAGCTACTCAGCAACAACTTTGACCATCACCAAGACTTCCTAAATTTGTACTTCAGGCACTGTTATGGCATGAACATTTGACTATCTGAAGAAAAGATAAAGGGCCCCCATGATGAGAGCCAACTCCTCTGCTTCCTTGGCAATATTATGTTCACCTAAGGTTTTTAAATGTTATTTGCAAAGTATCAAAACTTTGTCAGGGGTCAGGGCAGAATGAGGATTGTATGGAGATGAACTGATTTTCAATTTCCTATGAGCATTGTAAAGATGATTTTTATGTATGTAAAATCCCTGACAATTGTTTCCTTTTATTGAGGACTACAGCTTTCTGCATGTCTTGCTTCTGCTTGCTGCTTTCCCCTTGCAATCCTACCCTGAAGTTTCGTTCCATGGCAGCCCAGCTATGGTGAACTTTGCCTGTCTCGCAGTTTCGAAAATTCTGAACCCCAAATACATGAAACTGGAAATACAGTATCTACCATGTCAATACACTTCATTACAGGGTTGGAGGAGGCAGAGATATGTTCATTTCCATGCCAAGGCTTGTTTCAGAGATTATTTTTATGCTCCTGTTTTATATTTTGTTGATTTGGAGGCTGAATATTTCTTCTTACAAGCTGTGTTGAAACTGATAGGTCAAACAAGCAGTGTGGAATTTGGCTGTAAACATGTTTCCAAACAAAAACCCCAGAAAGAATCAAGGCTTCTTGTGAATTGTGGCTCTCTAAATGGAGAAGCTTTGTCTAGAAATTGCCATAATAAGAGGTTTTTGTGGAAGGTCAGTAAGAGACAATGGAAGTGGTACAGCTTGAAGAACATACACAAAATGGTAAAAAAATCAAACCTGACATTCTCCAGATTAATACTGGATGTATGCTCTTGAATGAGTCAAACTGAAATTACTGTTTTGGGGTCATAGATGAGATACTGGTACTACAAATAACAAAGCTATGGTTAGGTGGTTCCCCACTTTTGACATGCTTTGCAAAACACTTCAGGATGAAACAGTTGTTATTGCTGATCCTAAACTCTCTGGTTTAACTGTAGACCCTTCTGAGTTCAACAGTTCTATCAACATATCTCCATAGCATTCACACCAAGCCAGCTGGGCTGGTTAGTTGAGCACTAAAAATGAGAAAATATTTACTGCCTAACAAATCCAACTTCTCTCATTTTGGCCGAGTCCCATGATTGATTATAGCTCTGCCTTTCATTCCACAAACATATTTACATCAGTTATATAAATACATTTATCAATTCTTAATATTCTTTGAGAAGAGAGTAAACATCTTGCCCTCTTTTCCCGACATTTTAGTTTGTGCAGCTCTACTTGCTGTTAAAAGATTGCTGGATTTTCCCTGTTCCCAGTTTTATGTCACCAAAGCATTGCTGGCATTCTTTATTTCAGGTCTACAATTTATTTAAGACCTCTTGCTTCCTGAGAATGCTGGATGCTTTTGATCCCATGCTGTGCTGCTTTTGGCTGCAGTAGAGTTAATTTTCTTCACAGTAACCATAACACATGATGGGGCCCTGCTGTCCTGGGAACGACTGAACACCTGCTTGCCCATGGATAGTAGTGAATGATTCCTTGTTTTGCTTTGCTTGCATATGCAGACTCTTCTTTACATATTAACTGTCTTTATCTCAACCCATATGTTTTCTCACTCTTACCTTTTTGATTCTTTCCCCTATCCTACCACAGGGAAGTAAGTGAGCCAACTTCACTGCAATTGAATAGAATTTTTTCTTCTACTCTAGCAGTTCAGCTCCCTGCAGTCCGGGAATTACACTGGATTCTTACTAACCAAGGTGCTCTTTGCAGACTGATTTTCCAGTGGTGCTTGTTCTCTTAGTGCTATCCAGATCACTGAAGTGCTTAACAAACTGGCCATAGAATAATTTTTTATTATTTTTTTTGTCATTTGAGTTTGATGTGGAAACACTATTTTGTGAGACATATTGTTTGATCGTACTCCAAAATGTTTTGGGGGCACTTCTCTGTAACAAATAAACTTGAAGCCACAGACTCCATTTTTACTGCATGTCTGATACACAGAATGTATATAATTGATAAATGTATGTGTACCTATAACATACAGCCCACACATGCTATGTAGAACTGTATGTAGTGTGTAATGTGCAAACACATTAGGACACATATTTAGCCATTCATAGAAGCAATGTGTTCCTCACATTCTTCATGAATAGATTTTCTAGATATTTAGGTTTAGTGTATGTTTCCTAAGTGGCAGACATCTTCTTACCTAATGTCATGAAGTGATTCTTTTTAAGTTTTTATATGTGCCAAGTATTTGTCAAAGAAAATTTCATACTTGCACTACTGAACTCTCGTTATTCTCTATGTGTCCTTATTGAGAAACAAATAAATGGTCCATTGTCTCCTAATGCTCTATATAAACCATCCTTATCACTTTCCAGGTGACCTGTTGATGTGGAATAACTTCCAGTGAAATGCTATTGCGTAATTAATTGTGAACAGTCTGCACGTTGTTTGTTTACTGTCCTAATTCCTTAAGTAACAATGTCCTTCTCTTGCCCTGGCTAGAGAAAAGTGCTGAATAGCAGGTGGGAAGGAAGAGGGAAACAAGGAGACTGTTCCTGTAATTAGCACTGACTTCTGATTTGAGTAATCTCAGATCAAATTCCAGTTACTACAAAACCTTAAGCTGTGACTTTAACCAAATCCTTTCGTTCACTACAGGTCTCTCAGAGAATGTACTCTTTTAGAATGGGCACTGACTCTTATTTCGTGCCTTGGAAACAGGACTGAGATTCTCCTGAGCTAGCTCGTATCCTCCTTCAATGAAAAGAAAAAAAAAAGTAGAAATGTCTCACTGAAGTATAAATGTTTCACTGAAACAGTTAATTTCACGGTAATTCAGGTGCTGGTCATGCCTAAATTGTCAGCACGACCCTCCACCAGCACTGATGCGCCGGGGATGTAAGCCCTGTTGAGAGTCCCGAACATGCTCCGGGCACAGCAGCCTGTTTGCGGGCTCCCTTCTCCCGTTCTCGGCTCCCGCTCCGCAGTGGATCGTGCCGTCCACACTAATCAGCACCGGCTCCCTTTATTAACGGGGCTGCCGCACCGTTCTCATTTCCCAGAGGAGGGGGCCCGGGTGTCCCGCTCCCGGGTGTCCCGCTCCCGGGTGTCCCGCTCCCGGGTGTCCCGTTCCCGGGTGTCCCGCTCCCGGGTGTCCCGCTCCCGGGTGTCCCGTTCCCGGGAGCTCCGCAGCTCCACACGGCCTCACAGGGGCCGCTCCCGCCGCCCTTTGTGCTGCAGGCTGCTTTAACCCATTGTGCGCCCTTCAGGGTTGCAGGAGGTATTTGTGGGGAATAATCCCAGCTGGTCCAGATTATCTGGACAGAAGGAAATCGCGAGCACCTTTGTCCCTAATTCTGCAAAAGAAATTTACTTCTCTGATTGCCTTTTCATCCACACATTCCTCACACATTCCTCTGCATCCAGTTCTGACCTCCCTTCCTTCTTATCCTATGTATCTTTCTAGCAGCCAGTGCCACAGAACATCTTTGCCTGTGCTTCCTGTCCTTTTGTTTGGATTAAGCAGCTATTATTCCCCTTGTCTGAATACCACTTCATTACTGCAAATTGTTAAATTTGTTGATCCAACCTAGTCGAGGCCTGTATCTTCACCCTTGTGCTTTTCAGCCTTTCTTCATCTAATGCTTGCCTCTCTGCTGTCCATCTGTTTTAACATGACCCTGGCAATCCTTTCATTTCTCTGCATTGATTTAACATGTAATTCACAGATGAGAACTGGCTTTGTATATTCATATATCACTGCTTTTGAAGGACCTCACTTGCTGAGAGTGTAGAGAGTATTCCTTTGTAAAAATTAGGAGTTAAAGCCAATCATGAAGTTAATAGTGCAGTACAGTCTAGAACCTAAATCCTTTCTTATTAGCATGACTATTATATAGATAATGAATACAAAATTTACAAATATGTAAATCTGTAAACCTGTTTACAAAACAGGGTGTTGCATTAGAGGGCCTTCCTCTATTATACCTGTCCTCACATCTTGTGTTTTCCATTGCCCTGCCTTATCATCTTCCTGAGCCCCTGTGATAGATGTCCAGGGCAAGACTTGCTAGATGATACAAACTCTGATTTTCCAAGTACTATCATATATAGCAAGAAAATTTTTATCTGCTGAATGATTAGAGAACTTGATTTCTAGGTGGAAACCATCAGTGAAGAATTTTGACTTTGTTATGATCTGATACACTGCAGAACTTGAAGCTCTTGCATATTATGTTGAAAAGATGAACTTTGAACTTTTGAACATTTCATGCCATGGATTTTCTAACATGCAGTGAATAAAACCATAGAATAAATTAGTATGAAAATAGGTCAGCTACTGTGCACTAAATGGTCAACCTCAAAGCTAGAAGGGCCTTGTATATATATCTTCTGGACATCTCCAAGAATGATAGGTGTTAGGTGTCCTTTTTTGTGTTCTTTTCTTAGCTAGTGGAATTGTTCCCCATTTAGATGAGAGAAGCCTTGATGGTTGGTACTTCTTAGGTTCTTAAAAAGACAAAGAATCGGCTGGGCTTGGGGGGCAGCTGGGGGAGGGGAACAGGGCTTTTTGAGTTCTTCAGCGGGAGACTGGGACAGACACTCTCGGAGCTGTTTCTGCTGAGGAGAAAGGATTTTTGCCATCATCCAGACAGAGCGGCTTCTTCTTCTTCTTCTTCTTCTTCTTCTCCTTCTCCTTCTCCTTCTCCTTCTCCTTCTCCTTCTCCTTCTCCTTCTCCTTCTCCTTCTCCTTCTCCTTCTCCTTCTCCTTCTCCTTCTCCTTCTCCTTCTCCTTCTCCTTCTCCTTCTCCTTCTCCTTCTCCTTCTCCTTCTCCTTCTCCTTCTCCTTCTCCTTCTCCTTCTCCTTCTCCTTCTCCTTCTCCTTCTCCTTCTCCTTCTCCCTCTCCTTCTCCTTCCCCTTCTCCGTTTCTGCCCAGCTGCCACCACGGAGCTGCTAATCCATCCCATCCACCAGCCTGGGATTCCTGCTCATCCCTGCCATTCCAGCGAGGTGTTTTCCTCAGAGCCCTGCAGGAGCTCCGGGACTGAGTGCCAGCTGAGGGGTTTGTGAGGCACTGCCTCTCCTCCACTTTTCCCATCTCAGCTGAGACGGGGTCCCTGTTCTGTTCTGTTGTTAATACTGTAGTTATTGTTGTTGGTTTACCTTATTATACATATTAGCAAAGAACTGTTATTCCTATTCCCATATCTCTGCCTGAGAGCACCTTGTTTTCAAAATATATTAATTCGGAGGGAAAGGGGGGGGGCTTACATTTCTTTTTTTTCTTTCATTTCAAGGGAGCATCCTGCCTTCCTTAACAGATACCTGTCTTACAAACTGAGACAATGATATTGCTCAGTCTCTCTTGGCAATTCTCAGTACTGAATCGCCCTGATAGGAAAACAAATTTTTTCTTGAACATAGCTGAAATTTTCCTTGGTGCAACCTGTATGTTGTCGCTTGTCCTTTTGTTGTGCTTATAGTGATGAACTTAGATGTCAGTTCTGTGGAGGAGCTGCTTCATCTTTTCTGAATCATGGCCATTCCAGACATCTCTGAAATTAGCAAGGAATCCCATAATTTCCTTCCTAATGAATTTTACCTGTTGACAAATATCCAAAGTTATACATACAAATATCCAATTCATACAGTACTGACAGACAGATAAATTGATAAATATTTCTCATTTAATTAAGTTTTGCTAGCAGGCAACTTTGCTCAAAGCTTGAAAGTAAACTGAGTTGTTATCTATATCTGAGGGTCCTGCTGAGAGATTAATGCTGCACTATCACAGGCCAATTTAAAATTCAGTTGCTTGCAAAGGAGTCCTGACATATCCCTTTTCCATCACTGACCTCTTGTTTCAGTCCCCTTCATTGCACCAGCACTGGCATTAAGTATGTCACCTGGACCACTGGCTGATCCGAGTGGGACTGTCCTATGTCAGCATGGTATGGAGGCATCTCAATATGTTTATATAACTATACTGATGGACTTAAAGCTCTGCTTCTTTTTTCTGGCCCTGGATGATAGTGAAGGTTAGTATATCTGTGCCAGTTTATCCTTATGTGGAGCAGTGGTAGTAACGGGAACCAGTATCAGTAATGCACTGTGAGAAATTAAAATAAAAGTGGCAAGGAAACAGGAAGTGTTTGTATTTATATGGAAACAATTTCTTCTACAGTCTCTACAGACATATGGGAAGACCCAGTTAGTTTATAATCTAAGGGTGATTTAAAAACTTGTATAAATGACAGGATGTTATAATTGTGTTGATCAGATTATGAATAGTACTAATTTTTAGTATAATACTAAATTCTATACAGTATATAAATTGTATATGTAGTATATAATATGAATAATATTAAATTGTAAGATACCAAAATAGTCATACAACTAGTCTAGTATGAGTCTAATATTCAGAAAAAAATGCATAAATCTATGCTTCTATATCTGTAGGTAGATGCACAAGTACTGATATTTACTGCTTACTGAAAAGCCAAAAACGACTGCTTTTCTAATATTTACAATGCTGTTTTTCTTACTTTTATTGAGTTTTATCATGTCTTGTTCTTAGTGTACTTTTCTGGAAATAAGACTTACTTTAGACACTCTGTCTGTGCCTGTATACCATTATATCTTTGTAACCTCCAGAATAGTTATCTTACACCAAAATTAGGGTATCAAGGTCTCAAAGATAATTTGTTGATTTGTTAATTTTCTTAAAATTATGTTCTGATAACTTGATACTTATCCCTTTGATAAACAGACTTTTTTTTCTGTTATCTCAGAGAAAAGGTTCCTTAAATTTAATTAAAATAGTCAACTGGGAGAAACAATCCCAGGAGAGAAAGGAGACAAAGAATTCAAAGTGAACCTCAGCAAAGATCCAGCACAAGAGAAGGGTTTTGTAAGTGCTCCAGCAGACTCTGTTAGGGTTCTTGGACCTGGAACAACTGCACAAAAGAAATCTTTGGGAAATTTTTGTTGTTCCATCTATAGAACTTGGTGGTTCCAATGCTCATATAAAAACAAAAAGGTGATGAGTTTTTCTTCATTTAAAATAAAACATTTCCAGCCTGCAGAATTGTGGAGAAATGCTGGACAAAGCTTGATCTGTAAAGTTTTGAAAACCAGAAGATAATTAAAAACAACCACAGTACCCTCTTAAGTTGCTGATTTTCAGGAGTTTTACTCATAATTGTAGTTGCAATACCAGCATTTTCTATTAGGCATTTTATTTTTAATGTAATTTCAGGAAATTCCTTACTACTTCTGGTAAAATCCCTGCAGGCACTTTTTCAAAAGATGGGAAAAGTTAAATAGGGCAGAAAAGCCATGATGACCTCCTTTTGAGCACAGGAGGTCTCTGTGGTGACTCTGCCACAGCTATGGTCATGGGAAGAATTAACAGAACAGATTCCTGTGATGTATGAGATAACACAGCAGGAGGATCCCCAGCAAACTGATGGGACTGGGATGGTTCAGGGTGAGTTACTCTAGTGTAAAATGGAGCAGTTTAATTTGTCCTGGGATTTCAACCTAATTTTGCTGTGAGGCAGATCTAGAACACTCATGAGTTGTGGGTAGTAGCCTTCTACAAAGGCAAAATGCTTTAAACGCCTTGACCTAGGTTTAACAGAAGTCATTCTGTCTTTGCCTACGACTGGTACCATGTAAGAATCTTTTAATTATGTACAAAAAATACAATTGAAGAATCATTCCAACCCACAGGTCAGTCTCATGACTCATGATTGCCAAAAATAATTTACAGTATGCACCCTGTTATCCTGTCTCCTTAAATTATTCTCTCTCAGTGCCTTTGCTATGAGACTAAATCAGTTCTATGTAATCATGTTTCAGATTTTTCCAGTCTTCTACTTTGCCTTCCTATTCTGATCTATACACATGAATTTGCATGACCCAGTTCATTGTCACCAAATAACTGTCATTATACTTGAGAGGACTAGAAAAATGTGCTTTTCTGAAAAAACAAAACCAAAAAACCCTGTTTCATTTTTAAAGGTCATCCCTGCAGTTCTGGGATTAGAAGCGCAGGGAGCAGGATGTGGACGTACAGAGCTGCCTGCCTTCCACCTCTGGAGCTGCCAGTCTCTCTCCTTCTGCTAGGGCAAATCTTCTCTGCTTAAGAGCACAGCTGCTCCACAGGCTGGCTGTTCAATCGGCAATGATCTCTGGTTTCAAGTGTGACAGCACCGACCTGCTCCATCTCCATTCAGCTGCAGGTGGGGGCAGCGGAAGAGAAAGGGAGGGAGGGAGAGGGAGGACACTGCAACCTACGTGAATAATTGATAGTGCAAGGAAAGGAGAGCAGCTGGGTTCCCTGTCTCCATCTGCTCACCAGCTGGGGATGCGAGATCCTTGCTCAGGTAGGGGATGAGCAGCTTAGCTGCTTTTATTCTCGTCTTGCTTGCAATGCCAATTAAAAATACTTTGCATCTAGAAGGAATGGGAGCAAAGATAGGTGGGGGAGGGTTGATCCAGATCTCTGCTGCTTGCGTGGCGTTGTGTAATGGATAGAGTTTGGGGCAGTCTCAGCCTCATCAGGGAAAGTGTGTGTGCTTTTTAAAAGACATCGTGCTATTCTGCATTGTGTGGAGAAGCAGTTGCGGAGAGAGGAAGGGAGTGTGGAGGCGGGGAGAGCGGATGTCTGTGTAGGAAATAAAACAAACTAAAGAGATAGAGGAGCATGAGATAGGGTCTGCCCAGACTCAAAGGAATCCCACCCTGATTATGTCAGTCCTGGGCATAAAATGAGGAGCCCAAGTGTGCTGCGGGAGGTGCTGTCTGCACACCCGGTGCTATATTTAGAAGCTGTGTGCATAGATCTGTGGAAACAGCTGATGTGAAAACGTGTGTTTCTGCCTGTGGATGCAGCTATGAGTTGTGTAATATTGAAGTAAAACTTAAAAAATACAGGTTTTGCCCTGAAGAGTTTACCCTTGAAGGATATACTGCTGTGTTTATGTGGTACTGCGCAGCTTCCGTGGAGCTGCTGATGTTCCTACAATGACTCAATTAATAGAATTGCAGGGACCAGTTTCTGTGTTACAGCTAACACAGACTTTTCCTATGTGAGCAAGATAAAATGCTAATGAAATTAAACACATGGAAAAAATCTGCTAACAAAAACTGGGAAAATACATAGCAAAAGGTAGAGACACCAATTGCTGTAATATATATATTAATATGCCTACAAGGATACCTGAAAGAACAAAAACTTTTATGCCAGTCCCTAAACCACGCAATAACCATAAAATGCACAATGATCCATGCAAGTAAGGACACATATAGGGATTAAAATCTGAGACGCTAAGTACACTCAATTAGTCATATAAGAACACAAATGTCATTAGGAGCTGAATCTACTTATTACAACTGAAAGCTTATAATAGGTAATATTTTTGCATCAGCAGGGTAAATAGTAACAATTGTTAGCTTGATTGTAAGTTGAGGAACAGAAAGTGTTCATGTGATTTGCTTACATGTGATTTATTCATATTGCTATTGCTAAAGGAAGCTAATTAGAATAGTAATTAGGGTATTTAATAATTGTTTGCTGTTTTGCGTATGCATGTTGAGGGCTTTGTACACAACTGGAGTGGCACAGAAGTTTAGGTAAAGCTGTGAGGCAGTTAAATGAAAGCTAAGCTCAGTGTGGTTTTGTATGTGAATAAAGTTGGCTCTTGTCTGTAGTGGCAAGCTGCCGAAGAACAAGAATGGCAGAAACATCTGAGCCTCTCTGTATGCTTTGCTTTCACCATGGCCAGGCTTGATAGCGCTGCTGATAATGACCCTGAGATGGGGGAGGGCAGTAGTTACTGCTGGCAGCTCTCTCTAACGCAAAAAATAATGTCTCTTCCTCCTTCCTAGATGCAGCAGAAATGGCAAGCTTGGCTCTTTGCCTTGGTCCAGTCACATCTCTGCTCAGAGATTCAGGTGAATGAGTAAGACCTGCTTGTGCAGAGAACAGCTGCTCTATTCAGTGCCCTGGGCCCATTTGGGAGGCATTTGAGTTGGAGTGAGGATGTATGGATTGGCCCATGCTCCAGCATCAGATCTCCTGGGGAATTACAAGAGCTAGACAAGAGGAAATTGAGTCACCTGGGCTCCATGCAAGTTACTAAAAACAGCAAGTGGACACTTTCTTTGTCCATTCAAAGTTGTCACCTATCTTGATTCTTTATTCCTTATGGTCTTTTTGTCCACTCACAGACACTTGAAGTCCCCATCATCACTTCTATCCAGGACTTTCAAGTGTGGAATTTATAGGAAGCACTAGGATGAAAATGCTGCATTCATCCCAAACATTTAGATATAATTCCTTGCTCTCTCTCTCTCTCTGCATTTTAATTTTTTCCCTATCTTTATCTGCTAGCTCCTATTTTCTGTCTGGTCTGTCTGCATCCTGTTTGCACACTTCCTATACATCTTTTCCTAGCTTTCTGGCAAATTCTGTCTCTTGTTCTGTGTTTCCTCAAGTCCCCTTCATTAGCTAGAACAAACCCAGTGTGAGGCTGACATTTGGCGCAAGGTTGTAGCTGCTGCTTGTATAGGTCTTGATGTAAAGAGAAAACATGACATCATCCTGTGGAATGAAACTGAGAAGCACAGGAAAAATACGTGTCCAGAAGAACTCTGTGTTCTCATTTAAATACAGGTATATGCACATTCCTGCTGCAGCAGACCATGTTCTTATGCTCAGTTTTTTATCAGGAATGACAATCTGTTGATGAGTGAATGGAAATACATGTGGTTAAGGCATTTGTGACCCCTGAAAATTTTAGCTTCCCTAGTTTACACATTGCATCAATGAGTTATTTCATAAGGCGTGCAGAGCCAAATCTCTGAGGTACTTCATGGAAGTCAGGTCCAAATGATGAGATTTGGATTTAGTGGATTTAATATCTTCCTAGCCATCCCTTTAAAAGAATGGGAATTTATGGGGATCTGCTTTGATGCTCACTTTCCTCACTGGATACTGATAGCCTGGAGATGTGATCTTGTTCTACAGCAGAGTTGAATAAGTGAAACCCCTCTGCTGTCCCTGTCTAACCCTGTGCTTGTGCTACCCTCACGGGCAACCTGGAGAGCAGCATCCCCGGCTCGGCTGTCCCAGCAGCTGCTCCTTCACGCTGTGCTCCATCCATGGGCTCCCACAGCCGGGGGCTCCGGGGGGAACCGCTCTGCCACAGCGGAGGAGGGGCAGAAGTCATCACCCCATCCCCCCTTGTCTCCTCGTCCTCCATCCCTCCTCCTCATCCCCTCCGTCCTCTCCGGGGCCGCTGCCCGCCGGGCCCGGTCCCGACCGTGCGGGTCCCTTCCCTGTCTATCCGGTGAATCCCGGCCCGAGAGGAAGAGGAGGGGTGGGGGCGGGAGCCGCGGCTTCGCAGGGGGCCGGGAGGGAGCCTTAGCCCTTCTTCATGGCGAGGCCGGGGGAGAGCAGCCTCCCGAGGAGGGAACTCGGGAGCTGACTCAGCGGAGCAGTCCAGCATGTTTTCCCGGGAGCGCGGCTTCCCTGCCGGAGCCAGCGGAGGGTAGGTACCGGCACCGGCACCGGGACTGGGACCGGTGCCAGCGGCCGCGGGGCCTGGGGCCCTGCCTTTCCCAGGGCAGCCCGGGGAAGGGGAGGTCAGCGGCTGCCGGCGGCGGGAACGCAGTGCTGGAGCAGCAGGAAGAGCCCTCGCGGGTTGTATGGAAGGGCGGAGAACCGGGGAGGGGAAAGGCGATGGCCGTGCCCATCACGGCAGGTCTGGGTCTGGCTGAGGGCCCGGCCCTCGCTCCCTCCCTCCGTCCCTCCCGGCCCTGCTCCGGCCGTGGGAGGCGTGCTCTGGGGCGGCCGCGGGAGCCCCTCTCCTGGCTGGAAAGAGGGAGGCTCGGAGGGCTTTGTGGTGCCGTCCTGGGAGTGGGGGAGCTCTCCTACTGGGACCTCTCAGGAGGATGGGAATGCGTGTTGGATGGCAAGATTAATTTCCCTCTGGAGTTCTCCTTTCTCCTGCCCCGCAAGGAGAGCTGGCGCGGTTCTCCGGGCCCTCCCGGTACCCTGCCCACCTCTGTGTGGCTGCAAGAAGTCCTGAGCCTGGGCTGCCCACGAGTGGGAGCGGTGGTCTCCACGGGAGCTGCCCAGCAGCCAGAGGGGAGGGCGGCTGGGAGGTTCCTTTCTGGAAGTCAGAGTCTGTGTGCAGAAAGTTTGTGACCAGCTGAGAACAAGCCACCTCTCATCTGTAGTGTAGGCTTCTTTTTCCTAGTTCTGCTTCAGTAATTCGTTCTCTTGAGCACTAGGAATCCATGTGTGAGCAAACTTTAAAGCTGTACAGGTGTTTTGAGAGTAGGGCTATTCGTATTGTGTTTTCAGCTGTCTCCACCGAATGGCTAACAATTGTGTTTGGTAAAGCAAATGTATCTCTCAAAGGCAGAAACAAGGGAGTGAAACAGCAGAAGCTGTTGCTCAAGAGAAGTGATTGCCCAGAATTTTCCTTATGAGCATTTCAGGCCTATTCTTGTCTCACATTACCTTCAGTTCTTCTGAATTGCCCGTCCCTTCTAGTTAGGGATTTAAAAAAAAATGTTAGTGTCTCTGCAAGAAACTCTTGTCAGCCTGGGACACCAGTTATTATATTGACTGTTGTTCCAAAAATAGCTGCAAATCATGCTGTGGTGTTTTCTCCTGTTGGAAGGCTTCCAGATTAGCAGAAGAATTTACAGCAGCTATACACCTGCTTCCTGTGAACTTTCAGGAAAACAGTTATCTGAAGATTTGGGACGCTTGCCTCTTAGAGGGCAACAAATCCCCATTTTCTCTGGAATATTTATGAAAGGGTGTAAGAGATTCTGTGCAACTTGTGTTTTTCTTAGAGCAAATACTTGCATTGACTTAGTTATTGAACTGGCTCAGCTACAGCAGATAGCAGTGATTTTGAAAGCTGGGTAGAGAGATCCCATGACTGAAATAGCAGAGGATGCTGCAAGACAGGAATACAAGGCATGAGCAGAGTTATAGTGGCTTAGAGATCTTCAAAGATTCTTGTTCCGTTTCAGAATTGAGAGTGGAATTTAGCAGTGGATCCACAGTACCTACATTTAGTTTGACTGCCTGCTTGAAATTAGTGCACTGGTTACTGTCACTAGCAAAATCCCAGTGTAGCCTTCAGTATTTTCTAGGCCCTGTGCTTCTCCTTATTGCCATTTCCTAAGAATAAAGCTTCAGCAAGTATACATTTGCACATAAATATTCCTCTCCCAATCTGCAAAATTGCTTTCATTTTTCAAAAGGATGATGTTCTTCTTTTCTGTGGTCAAAGAGTTTGAAGTTCCAATTTAAAAAGAAGTATGTTCTTTTTATAATACAGTCTAGTGCTATTCACTCGAGAAGTTCAAAGTTCCAGAAACTGAATGTGGACTTTAAAGCAATAATTACAATAGCTGCAAATTTTTGTGATATTTTATAAAAGATAACGTAAAATCTAAGGCATTCTCTTGGATTTTCAAAGGCCTGTGGCATATTCCTAATTTGGGATAATTACAGAAATGTGAACATCTCTAAATGTACAGTAAGACTGATGGTTATGGCATCTACTGGACTCATTTGGATGATAGAACTGTACTAGGATTCAGCAGTAAAGAGTGGTTTCTGCCCAAAGTTTTCCAGTCAGTCCAAAATGTTGAGATGAATTTATGGTTAGAGAACAGGAGCAGGACTGACCACACTGACCTCATGTAGGAGCTGCCAGATTTCCATGATGCAGGTGTGTATTTAACTCCTCTGAATGATTCAGCATTCACCTCAGTGGCATGCCAAAGAAAACACTAGCATGCAACGAGGCCCCAGGACATCCATTTGCACAAAAGGTTCTATTGTCACACTTCTTCCTGAACATGAGCATTTATCAAATCTAGATCTTGCCTTTTTCAGGTCTCACAGAACAGGCACTTCAGATTTTTAAGAGACAGTGACCATGTTTCATGTACTGCCTGGGACATACATTTTGCTCATCCCAAACATTCTTCAAGTAAATGAATAGATGATAAATAAAGCATGTGTTAGTATAGTGTTAATATTAATTTAAAATACATTTGCCATCAAACTATTTCAATATTTATTTGAGGTTGTCAAGACTAACTCCTACCTCTTCCCTCCCAGACATGTTGTAGCATTTATTTCTAGATGCATCATTCAGATCTCTCTGATTTGAATTTCAGGAGAAAATTGTGGGATGGAAGCATTGTGTTACTTCGTGTAGATGAGCCTATATGCCAGTTACATTATGCCCTTGGGTCACTAAAATGAATTGTGAATTGTCAGAGAACTAGTGAGCATTATGATTCATGGAGCTTGTGGTAGAGTAATTTCAAAATTACAGAAATATGTTGTACCTCCATACAAGAGGGAGTGTAGTCAGTGCTTTCAAGGCAAGGATCTGCATGACCACTCTCTTAGCATGGGAGCAGCAGCAGTCATGCATCTGATAGCTACAGGACAGCAATTCTTGATTGCCTTTTAGGATTATTAGATGCATTGTATGATGATTGTATGGCCAGTGACGAGTGGTGTCTCTCGGGCCCTCTCTTGGGACTGGTGATCTTTAATATCTTTATCAATGACATAGTGGGAATGAGTGCACCCTCAGCAGGTTTGCAGATGACACAGAGCTGAGGGGTATGGTTGGCACAAGAGAAGAAGGGACCATCCGGGGAGACCTGGACGAGCTTGACAAGTGGTGGTCTTGTGAGAATCTTGTTCAGAAGTTCAGCGTGTCCAAGTACAATGTGCTGCACCAGGTTTGACATGGGCGCAGACTGGGAGAGGAAATCATTGAGTGCAGCCCTGTGGAGAAGCACTTGGGGATTCTGGTAGAGGAAAAGCTGGACATGAGCCTGCTGTGTGCACTTAGAGCCCAGAAAGCCAAATATACCCTGGGCTGCATTACAAGATGGGCGCCCAGCAGGCTGAGAGAGGTGAGATTCCCTCTCTGATTTACTCTTGTGAGACCCCATATGGAATATTGTATTCAGCTCAGGTCCCCAGGGCAAGAGACATGTGAACCTGCTGGAGTAGGTCTAGAGGAGGCCAGCCACAAAGGTGTTCTGAGGGCTGGAGCTCCTCTCCTACAAATACAGGCTGAGAGAGCAGAGGTTGTTCAGCACAGAGAAAAGAATGACCAGGGGAGACCTTATTAAAGCCTTCTAGTACTTAGAAGGAGCTTATTGAAGAGGGAGAGTGACTTTTTACAGTGCAGGTAGTGACAGGACGATGGGGAATGGTTTTAAGCTAAAAGAGAAGAGATTTATGTTACATATTAGGAAGAAATTCTTTACTCAGAGGATAGTGAGGCACTGGAACAGGCTGCCTAGAGAAGCTGTGGATGGGCCATCCCTGGAAGTGTTGAAGGCCAGGTTGGATGGGGCCCTGAGCAGTCTGATGTAGTAAGTGACATCTGGCAGAGGGGTAGGGAACTAGATGATCTTTAAGGTCGCTTCCAGCCCGAACCCTTCTGTGATTCTATGACCACCTAACAGTCATAATCATGATTGCATTACAGAGTGGACGAGTCCTGGCTCCTGCAAACCTGTGCTTAGTTCCCAGCCCCACCTCTATGGCCTTCACCATGACTTAACCCCAGCTGTGACTGCTAGTGAAAGCTGTGAGAGGCATGGAATGTTTATTAAGTAACAGTAGGAGAGATGCAGCTGGCAGTGAGACTGTCTGTAGTGCCCTGGGCAATGCTAAATATGTCTTCTAAACTACGGTGTAGTGTTTGTGTTGCTTTTTATTTTCTCTTCCATGAAATCAAATAAAGTCCTGCCGCTGTTTGTACATGCTGCTGCTCCAGTAGGGACCATAGTAATAATACATTTTCCATAGCAGATGTGCAGACAAAAACTCACCTAATCTCCATGCAGGCTGTACCAGCAGTGGTAACACAAAACTGTGCCTTGCATCTCTGCAGGGTCTTGTAGGTGCTGTTGTAGTGCCATCTCTGTTACGCTCCTGTCTTTGAGATTAATACCCAGGCTGTGGCAGCTGGGGCTGTCCTTTTGGTGCTGATTTCAGTGATGGCTCAGAACCACTTTCATCCTTTTTAATATGGTTCTGTTTTGAGATCTGATTGCAAAGCTTCTCGTGAGATGTGTCTTAATTCTGCTCTGAATCCATGATGGAAGAGGAACTTGGCAAAGAAAAATCGTTCAGCGCTTCCATGACAGTTGTGAGGAAAATACTGTATGTGAGCAGAGACAGAGCAGTCAGAAGCCAGAAAATTTTTCTTGTTGCATCCAGGATTTTTGTAAGTGACAAGTTTAAGTTCAGCCACCTCAGGGATTCTCACAGGGAATGACAGCTTCCTTATAGGCAAGAAATGGCCTTGGGAGAGGAATAGTAAGCAGAAGGCAAAGGAGACACTGCAGGCAGACACTGACATCTTGAATTCTCTTGAGTTAACTTTTTCTTTCTTTTTATTTTCTCTTCTGCCTCTGTCTGTTGCAGGAGGTCTGAGGAGGCAGTGCAGATTTTTAGTGATGTTATAGACTCTCCCACTGAAGGCTTTCCATGTGTCCTCACTCCTGCTGTCCCCAACAAGGTAAAAACAATCCATGTTTGGCTCAGGGTTGGTGTATACTTTGAGTTACATGTGCAGAAGAATTGACTGAAATCAAGCTTGTGTGCAAACTCATATGTCTTACAGCTATAGTTGCTTCCTTCTGTGAGAATCCTGAACTTGCTAATTTGACCAGTTGTTGTACCATACGATATCAAGTCGTTCTGACCCATTGAAAGAGAGAAATTCCTGATGCCTGACTGACCAGTTTTCAGGTCAGGCCTTTGCAACACAAGCAGAAGACAATTTGGCTGGTTGTTCTGTCCATGCTACCAGTTGAGGAAGAACAATTCCATCATGTCTCCAGCGAGCAAGTGGTTTCTTGGCTAAAATATGGACGGAGCTGTTGGCTCCTTCAGTATCTGGGTTACCACAGAAGATAATGTCAGCTTCTGCAAATGTCAAATTATTTTTCTCTGTTGTCTTTTGCTTTTCACAGACTGTGGACTTGTTTGAAATGATTGAAAAAATGCAGGTAAGGAGAAGTAATTCTGTCAAATTTTGTGATCTCTTAATTTTTTGTAGCAAACAAATAATCAGCTGCTGTTTGTCCTATTGCTTCACTCACAATATGCTTTAATGCAGGCCTGCAGGATTTTTAGGTCTTCTAGGCTCAATCTCTTACTCTTCAATGGGATTTCAAAAGCATTTTTCTGTGTTCATTTTTCCAGTCAGCATGATGGAAGCAACAGACGCAGGTTATTATAATTCTGTCCTTTTCAGAAGTGTGATTCTGAGAAAAAAAGTTGCAGTAAGTTATCTCTGGCATTTTCTTCAGGAAACTCTGTTCTGCTGGGTAGCAGGTATAATGACAGGTGATTAATGGGATGTTAACATAACTGCATTTAGCAAGGTCAAACAGTTTAATAAATAACTACTGTAGGTCCTGTCTAACTTCTGTGAGAAAGGAGGACTCTGATTTAATTCTTACACAGAAGTGCATGCATTTAGCTGCGCATATTACGTTATAAACTTAAGGCAGAGTTGGGTTTTTTCCCCTTTTACTGTATCAGATAAAGAAATAGTAATATGTTTCATGTTGAATATCTAACAATGAAGTTAGATTATGTTTTCAGGTTATGTGTTCTCAGAGCATCCTTGCAGGTTACCAATATTTTCCCTGAGTGGTGCACCATCTTTAAAGTGCTGTGGTTAACATTGACCTAACATAACACATAGCATAGCACATAACTCCTGCCTTTTACATGCAGGAATCAAACTTACCAAAACCAATTAACCTCTTTTCTGGAATTTGGATGATCAAATTTTGAATATGAGGAAAATGCCAGACTTCAGTGAGACTACAAAGGGGAGGAGGTGGAAGGTAGCAGCAAAATGTTCAGTTTAGAGTTATGAGGCTGAAGTAGTTTTTGGCAAACTAGAGAGGAATGTGGGAGGGAGGGGCTGACGGTGTGTCTGCCATGTATTCATGTGCAGACAGACAAAGACCTTGCAGCCACTGTACTGACATCCAGACTATGTTTGGGATGTATTCTCAGTGCTTTAGAGTAGCAAGCTCTGTAAGTGCATCTAGCTCATATAGCTCTGTGCAGGAAAGTAGGCTTGAGTATGCAGTGCTGCTTCAGTTCATGCACATGCTCAAAGGTTGTGACAGTCCTTCCCAGACCTTTTGAAATATGGATAAGGAAGAGTCATTACCAGCTGTCCCTCAGTGGAAGACTGGTGCTTCAGATCATCAGTGTTTCTCAGCTCCCAGTGTACCATATGGAAAGTCTGACTGGATTTGCACCTCTGTAGTTAGAGAGATAACAGGGAGCTGATGGGAATTTCCTAGGCATGCAGACTGCTTGCATCTATGATGTTGTCTTAGCTTCCCATTATTAAGACTTTATAGCATTTTTTTTCTAGTTAAGCTTGTTTTGTCACCTGACTTGCGCTGTTTAACAGAATGAAATCTGGGATTTTCATTAGCAATCAAAGTGAGTGAAAACTAAAGCAGGAGACTTGAACATTTCTCTGTAAAATAACAACAAAAAAGCCTCAGGATAGAATTGGTTGTTGAATACTTTAACAATTGGATTGGAATATAATCGTTGGACTGAAAATTAGGATAGCTATTTCACATTCTTTGTGATGAACTAACAGGTGAAGTTGTACTCTCTTTTTACACTGAAACTAATCCCAAGATCTGGGAAAGAAGTTTACCTTTTTTTTTCTTTCTTTCTCTCTTTTTCTTTTTTTTTTTCCTCTTCAAATTGATTAGTAATTTCTTGGAAATAAATGGGCTACTGGCCACCTTGTTCTGTGCTTACAGGTCTAGTGAAGTCACAGTATATACTCTGCTAAGTACCCTTAGTAATATGTTGTTCCTAGACTGCTTTGCAGGGCAGGCAGTTGAAAAACAAGGAAATTTTATTTCATCCAATAAGCTCAGATGTTTCAGGTCTTCGTATGTTTGCATAGCAAGTCCTCTTCACTTGACTGCTTTTGTTCACCCCGTCTGTTCTGCATTCCTACAGTTTCTGTATATTGTTCAGTCTTATTTTCTCACAACTATTTTCATTGGTTTTTTTCCTGCATCCCCTTTCATATCCAAGTTGTCTGTTTTGAACAAGTCCCCTCCAGACACTGCTCTTTTCCCATAAAATACGTGTATTATCATAGCATTGTTATGCTATGTTGGACCCTGACTCTGGGTCTGGACACCTTTTTCTCTGCCATTCATTCTTTCATCCTGTTCAGGCCAGGTGTTTCCTCTGTACAAGATCTTGGGAATATGAGATTCCCAGACTGATACTATCTCCAGTAAACTACCTAGGGAAACTGGCAGTGCTGCAAGCCAAACCAGATCAAATCAGACAGATGTCTCAAGGGAGGCTGAGACTGCTGCAGTTTATTCCTCCTCCTTTTGAGGAATGACAGTGATCATCAAGCACTTCTGTCCATGCTTTGACACTTCAGCAGTGTATACTGTAAGTTTCCTGTGGTCCTGGTTGCCTTTTGAAAGAAAGCTTTGGACTGTACAGGCCAGGGTTGCATTATTCTTATCTTAAGCTTCACTATAGAGGAGAGGTTGGTAGATTTAAACTTGTCTTTTGCTTCCAGACTACCAGGAGCTTCCTTAACAGTGCAGAGTCATGGAATATGCTGGTACATTCCTTGGCTCTCTGTAGAGGCTCTTCTGCAGAGCTCCTTTACAGCAGCCCAGAAAGTTTTCCCTCAGGCCTTGCTGAGATACTGGTCTCCTATGATGACCTCCTTTGAAACTGGAAAATTCTTGTACTTATCAGATCTGCCAAAAATGTCAAGGAAGGAGAGGGAAATATTAGAAGATTGCAGTTTCCCAATCGCTGTTTCTGTCCCAGTACTTCCCACAGTTTGTTGTGGAAGGCTGTGGCTGTATCGGGGTTTCCTGTGGTCAAGATGACCCC